>VDFB02354602.1:115616-131437 GCA_007258455.2 Sequoia sempervirens
GCTTTTCTTTTGAATGCCACGGCTTTTAGGCGTCATGTAATGATCATTGGATCTGCGAGAATATCTCCCGGTCATACCCGTGAGCGTCCTGTTATCGGCGAGGTTCACCGTTCACCGTCGGCAGCCGTTTGAAGTGCCAGAAGGCAGTTTGAAAAATGGCTAAGTCTGGAACTCGGTAAAGCAATTTAATCAGGTGCGCCTAATTTTTCAAGGGGTTAAACGATGAATTTTGCAGTTGTGTCTCAGTGATTATTTCTTCCTTATTCATTAAACTTCCAGTTGATTATCTCGAATCGGTCCTACATCTTGGGTCATCCAAAAGGCTTGATGTCGAGACGGCGATCGCGGCAGTCTTTATCGGCTATAAAGAGAGTTTAATTAAAAATGAAGTATCTTGAGCAAATGGACGCCTATATGCTCAAGTGATGACTTTTCGAAGTCGTGGAAGCATGACGATGAATCCCAGAGCTTCAACCAGTTTGTCAACTGAAGTTCAGAATATGTCTATTTTTAGATGGTGTTTCTATTTTTGGCGCCATTACATGATAATAATTATTTTATTATTATTTTCAAATTTGAACTTCAGACAGTGGCAGTCGAACTAAAGGGCAACCAATCAGAGGCTTTTTATTCTGGTTAGGGTTTATGAATTCTTGCAGTTGCTAAGTGGTGCGAATTTATTATTATTTATATGTGGCGCCATCTTCATTGTTCTTCACAAGCTTTCAAAGAAAACTCGTATTTCTCAAGAGCAAATTTAATCTTTAGAGAAATTCGTGGTTTTTAATTGCAAATTCATTATCTTCAAAGGGAAAAATCGAATTTTATAAATTCAAAGTAAATTCAAAGAAAATTCGTATTTTTCTTCAGAAGAGCTAAGTGGCGCACATCTTCAAAGGCAATTCGCAAATTTCAAAGGCATATTCAATAATTCCAAAATAATTCGCAATTCTTCAGAGGTTTCAAAGGCGAATTAATATTCAAAGGCGTGTTTAACAGTAAAACAAAAGCAATTCTTCGATTCGGTGAAATCTTCATCAATTCACAAGGCGATTCATCTTTTATATCTTTTGCAAATTCAAGTTCATAAAATATAGCTATTCAAAAGAAATCTTGGTTTCACGAGAAGAGAACGTAAAAAAGCGTCTTTTGCATCCTTCAAATCACAGTTTCTCACAAAATACATTGTGCATGTTAAGTGGCGAATTTGGCAAAGTCTCTTGATGTCTGGTCGTTCCTGCACCATTTCCTGAGTTCGGTTGTCGCTTGATTTTCCGGAATTTTAACCCGGAACGTGGATCGGTGCTAATTTTCTCAAGTGAAAATCTTTGTACAATCGATAGAAGTTGAATTTTAGCGTCTGACCTTGGTTGTCTTAGAATCCTTTTCTGGACAAAACCCATATTTCGGATTTTTCGCTGAAAATAATTCTTCGAAAGGCTATTTTTAACCCTCGCGGGCTATTTTTAGATTCCAGAAATCTTGTCAGAATATAGTCAAGTTCACAGTCAACAGGCAAGTTTTTCAAAATGCAGTTCACTCAGCTCGAATACAGGACCAAAACCGTCCTTACCCATGATTTCCGCAGGTTGGTTGAGACAGATCTTCACAAGGCCGGGCGTGCTAGACGGTCGTGGAGGACGATCATTGAGAATGTGGCCCGATGCAGTTTTACTGAAAGTAACTTCATACCTATCTCCGTTCCTTTGTGTTGAGTTTGTGATGGCTTGCATTCACGGCATTGCAATCCATTACTGCGTGAGATAGCGTCGATTGACGATCGAGTTATTGCGAGTCTCAAGCACAGCATGGATATCGAGAGGGATTTAACGTTCTCAAAAATCGACAGCCTAGTTGTTTCTATGGGCGATGTGCTGGCGTTCGGCGATGTGGACAAATGTCGGAAAAGAAGATGGCGAGAAGATGGTTAAAACAAGCAAAGAGCAGTTGCCAAACAATGTGGGTATTAGTGTAGCAGAGTATAAGGATGCAGCGATTCTCACACTTTCTTAGATAGGTAATCTCGGTCAACACATGCAGATATTTTCCAGCCTTGGATGTATTGCATTATTGGTGCATAATTTCACAGGCGGGGAGCATTATGGCTGGGCATCCTTCATCGGCGACATTCTCCCACACACGGATTACGGTTTCTTAGTGGCTCATAGGTTTCATGTGTTCATATCTCGTGGCATGATTGCTTATCGGGGTCAGGTTCCGGACTTAACACCGTGGAGGCATCCTCCTTTGTTGGAAGGTTTGATGTATGATCAGCTTGGAGTTCCCCGGAGGTGAGCGTCATTTCAAGTGTGTTCACGAGGCTTTCTTGACCTATACAGTGAGGAATTTGGACCAGGAATTGCACGTTCGTATCTCGGCAGTTGCCAGGGCAGTGATGGATGGATGGGCGGATTGGTTTATTCAGTTCCCAACATACACCTACATCCGAGTATATGGCTTCACAGGAAATCCAGCTATGCTTCCACGTTATCCTTTGGATAAAACAATCTTTCAGGAATTCCTTAGGCAGATGCATGATGTTCATCGTCTTCTACGCCGCAGGCACAGACCATCACTCAACTTTCCTTTTCAGTTTGGAATGTATTGCAGAGTCGACAGTGATGCAAGATCGCGGGGCGGGAACTTGAGGAGATATCATCTTGAAGTACCTTTAGCCGAAGCCGCGTGCCTATGACCTTCGAGGTCATTATACGGCCTCGCCTCATTTGGAGGCATATCACCGAGCCTTCTGGAGGATTCTTTGGAGCCACATTGCCGAGATGACGAGGTTCTTGAGGCCTTGATCTGACAGCTTCTCTCTCTCACACAGTTTCTGTTTTCTTGTCGGGAGGATGTGGGGTTTATCCAGAGATGATGAGGAAGTTCTTCCTCGGTTTTGAAGCGATCCCATTTAACCGTTGCCGATAGTAGATTAGTGCGCCAAAGAATATACAGCGGTCAGGGAGAGGTCTAATGCGTCATCGAGCAGTATACTTTCGTGACCGCGAAGACAAGAAAATGGCATGCCCGAGGCGGAAGCCGATGGTAGGCGGGTCTCACGCTACCTTCTTCGTCAAAACCTAACAAGAGAGGTAACCCTCCTAAGAAAGTACAAAACAAAATAATTTCAAAGGCAAGGCGCACCTTTATTCATTCGAGCGGCGAAATGACCAACTTATCAAACCCGGTTGGAGATCGGCTCGAGCCACTTGATACGGTTCAGCCTCAAGCTCCTACAGTAGTTTCAGAGCCGTCACCGGTCCCAATTCACATTGAATTGGACTTGGACTCTCCGCCTCGCAGTGGGTCTTCTACACACTCACTCTCATCAGTACCTCCTGTCGCTAGTGCAGACCCTTCTAGTAGCATTAGCAGAGATTCATCTTGGATCGAGACTCGGCTAGGAAGGAAGAGGAGGCAGCCATCTTATGTTCTCAATCATTCTGATTTTGATGACATTTATCAAGATGCGCCAGATAAGAGAGTTAAGAACATGGTTCACGTAGAGAGAAACACTGACATGGAGGTTGTTATCGAGACTGCTGTACCTCCGCAGGGGAAGAGCTTGGCTGATTTAGAGTCTCAGGATTTTGAAGTTATCACAGTCAACCTTGGTCGCAGCACACGCCAGACTCAGGTTGATCTTCTTCAAGTTGCTACAGATAGTGCCAAGGACAGAATACTAAAGGGCGGAGAGGATAAAGCAGCCCTCAAGGCTGAAATCGAACAACCGTGTTTGTTTCTAGTCATGCACGGACGAAGCCATGAACATACTCCCGTGCGCCCGGGCTGCAGTGAGCAAAGTCAGCTCAATCATTTAATTTGCATATAGCGTTTGGAGAATGGGAGGGAAAATTTCGTTGCTGAGGCCGTGCTAACTACAGAGTTATATCGAGTTCGCGGTACAATGCCGCGAGAGCCCATTATTCGTCTTGAGGATGAGAGCAGGATATGGCTATTAACAAACCCGGGGATGAAATTTTGATTGCTCACTGAGTTTGGCTTCACGACCTGACCCGCGGATCTGCGAGGGAGCGGAGGAGGCTATCTACTCTTGGAAGACACAGTTGGTTTTCAGAGCAAAGATAGAGGACAGCTTGGCATCAGAGTTGGCTGAGAGTAGAGAGCACGTCACTAGTGCACTCCGGTTCGTGAGGACTCTTGTGTCTCGCTTACCGTGCCGTTATCGAATTGAGGTGGTGCCTACGTGGAGCTTACGGATGTTGATCCGAACTCCGAGGCACTCATTCATACCTGCAAACATTTTCGGTGGGGGAGGCAACGATTTGAAACATGGGTTACTTTCGACTTACAGTCATGTCAACACTTTCGATGAACAACGAGGAGCGTATGAACCGGGCCCGATCACACCAGAGGACATGCTGCATCGACATAGCATCCTTCGTCAGAGTCTCATCGCTCCGGACAGTGACACAGTCAACAATCTCATTGAGGGGTTGATTGCTCGAGATCACACATAGTGAACTTCAGTTCCCACTTCTCATAATAGATTTCACACACACGAGTTAAACTGGATGTTACCCTTTTCAGTTAACTCGGGGTTGTCATCACATGCATACCTATTCTGAGAATCGCCTTGTTCACTTGGAGTTGTATTTAGGGTTTTCGTTAACTGATGATAGTCTTCCAGTTAACTTGTTTTAATAAGGACGTGCATGCTCGCACAATTGTCCATTTTTAGATTAGATGTTTCAGTTAAACTGAGGGTAGTTGCCCAGTTAACTGTATAGTTTGTTTAATTAGGGTTGGGCGCATTGCTTGCATGCATTGCAGGAACTATAGATAACACAAGGTGATTTTAGGGTTCCCTACACCTTGATGTATATAAATAAGAGCTTACGCTCATTTGTAAATAACTTTTGCTTGATAGAGGAATATATGCTGTGCCCACCTTGCCCTCAATATTACTCTTTTTCGTATTTGTTCATGTGTCTTCACTATTGCAATTGATTGTTATACCACCTAGGGTTTCGAAAGATTGTGATGCTGAATTCTTTCCATAGATTAGATATATCTGTTTGAACATCTTTATCATTGAAATCAATTGTTATACCACCTAGGGTTCCAAAAGATTAAGGTGATAAGGCTGTTTTGTGTTAATTTACCATTGTGATCGATCGTTATACCTCCTAGGGTTTCGAGAAGTTGCAGCGATAAATCTGTTTTGTGAATCTTTATCAATATAATTGAAGGTTATACCACCTAGGGTTTCGTGAGATTATAAAGATAAAGGCTGTTTTGTGAAGGCTTTGCTGATTCGATCAAGTGTTATACCACCTAGGGTTTCATAAGATCGTCTTGGTAAATTCTTAAATCATGCAGCCCACAGTTGGTCAGGATTGAGCGATAGCTGTGCCCACCTTGCCTTCAAGTAGAGAGAGTTCAACCGCTTATCAGCGACAGTCAAACCTCACCGCTTCCTCTTGCCCTGCTTTCCGAGGAGATTGGATAGATGTTGCAGTTTAGCTGGATTTGGTAAAATCAGAGAAAACTCACCCAATCAAGAAAAGTTCTTTCAAGAAAGCTCCCAGCCTCTAGCAGCTGAAACAAAAAGACAGGAAGTAGTTTTAGCTTATTTTTCCTTTGCAAAGTATATTTGTCAAAGTACATCGAGGGAGCTTCCCCTCCATAATTCGAAGAGCACTCATTGCGTAGTGTGCATAGGCTGTTCATAACAACTTGTACTCCAGAGGTGTTAGTTGTTACGCCAACAGTCATGCTTCTTAAATTATCTATTGCCGATGACATGTTACTAGAAATACCTTCTACTAAATCTGCTGCGGAGATCTGGAAGCACTTGAAAGATCTTCATGAAACCTCAGACAAGGGAAGGGCTTTCTTTCTGAAGAATATTCTCTTTTCTATTATGATGGATGACCAGATGTCTTTGCAGGAGCACTTGATGAAAGTAAAATATATTCGCGATCAATTGGAGGCCATTGGTCGTAAGGTAGAAGAGGAGGATATGGTGGTGATCATTTTGAAAAGTTTGCCATGTTCCTACGGGCACTTCATCGAAACGCTCAACATTACATCCACCAATGTTGACTTGAAGTTTGATGAGATGTGCAACAAGCTTTTGCAGCAAGATCGGTGGAAGAAGCAATTTGAGAGCAGCAGTGAGTCTCCAAGTGCTGAACAAGCATTTACTGCTAAGAATATTGGCAAAGGCAAGTTCACTCAACAGAAAGGACGGGGGATTCAGAGGAGGGATCCAAGAAGTCTTTTACTTGCCATTATTGTGGGAAGATTGGTCATATTCAGAGGTAATGCAGAAAGTGGTTGGCTGATGAGAAGCCCAACCAGGAAGCATCTTAGCAAAGTGCTCACGTAGCGGAGTAGACTGAGCAGAAGGAGTAGGAGTCTGCACACTTTGCATTTTGATGACCAATATGGGTAGACTTAGTTTTTAGTTGATAGATTAAGCATTAGGGGAGGGTATTAGAACTAGATGTAGTTAGACGTAGTTCCTTTTTAATGCTTCTCTTCTCTTTCAGTTTTATCTAATCACGTCTCCGTGATTATCTGGTTTCTTTCTGTTATATCTATAATCACGTTACCGTGATTATTGGATCTTGCATTATAATCTATATATTGCTCTTATGATAATAAGATAACCACTGTTAATTTACACAATAAATATGACCAGCTGCAACAAAACATTCTCTATCCAACTGGATTATCCTACAGGAATGGCTAATAGGCTAATCAACCTCCTGATTGGTGATCACTCCAGAAATGGGGACATTACATATGTGAACACTAACAATGAATTTTCCAACAATATTTAGGGGAAGTGGCTTATGAGCTGGAATTATCGGCAATTTGTAGAGTTCACAATGTTTTTCATGTATCTCGCCTCAAAAAGGCACTAGGTCATAATGTAGTTTTCTTTTCTAATTTGCCACCATTGGACGAAGAAAGGGAACTCATTCTCAGACTTGAGGCCATTATTGATATCAGGGAGTGTACTCTTAGGAGGGCCATAAGGGAGGACCTCGTGAAGTGGAAAAAATTGTTGTTTGAGAATGCTACTTGGGAGAACGAGCAGATCTTGCAGCATCTGGAGTTGAAATTGCTTGGGGACAAGCAATTCTGGGAAGGGAGGACTATAATGTCCCCTCTCGAATAATAATCCATAATATAATATTTTAATTTAACGCTAATTTTTTAAGTTAAATATAATATTTAACTTAGCGTTAATTAAAGTATTATTTTAGTGGGGTACAAGGTGTTTTTTCAAAAAAATATTTAATATTTTAATAGGGAATTAAAAGGCGACTTGAGTTTGGAATTAAAAGTAAATAACAAAAAAGAAAGAATGTCAAGATTGGAGATGTGAGTTACGTTTGGAAAAGAGAAAATCAATTTTGGGAGCTCTTTTGGGATTATGTAGAAAACTATTGGTAGAAAAAGTGTTTGCTGCAAGTGTGTCCAGAACTTTGTGAGGACATTTATCTTCATAGAGAATATCACCTCCAAAGCTGAGACATGTTTCTTGGGTGATTATTGATAATCACTATGTGGTTGTGCTGGTGCCTAATTTGATATTTTCAATCACTTTAAGGTAATTTTTTAATGGTATAATAAAATATATTTTTCATAGGGGGTGAGGCTGTACTATTTGTGTTAAAGGATTGAGCTGAATTTGTTTTAATGATTGAGCCATTCCAGGGAAAAGTAGATGCCAAAATTAATTATTTTATATCAGTATTACAAATTACATGTTTTGGACAGAAGTCGTGAATATGGGGGGGCGAGGGGGGGAATATTTTGTACTTTCCAAGACCGTACGGAGTGTGGAAAGCTTCGTATCATTTTCTTTGCTTTGAAAAAAGCTTCATCTTAGCACTGCGATTGGAGGGTTGTTAGATGTTAATATGGCTAAATTTTAAAGTGCTGCGAAGAAGACAAAGAGGAGTCGTGGAATTTGTGAATTGTCACATTCATCCAAAAATATTAAACTTATTTAATTTCTTGCCACTGTACCATTTCTTGAAGCATATTAAATCTTCACTTATTGTACCTTGAATGTGCCGACCGTACGATGGGAAGGGAAGTTGAGGAAATATTTGAGTTGCGGTTGAGGGTCTTTTGAAACAAAATTATTGTTGTTGCTTATGGTTAATTCCAAAAGTTATAGGTCAGCTAAATAAGTATAGTTCTATTTGATATGAAGTTCAATTGAAGCAATTGCGATGAAGCGTGGTATTATTATTTAGAAAAGATTTTTATTCAAAGTTGCATTTGTAATTATTTCTGCAAAAGAAAAGTGAAGAATTTATTACTATGAATGCAATAGCTGAAAATTTCAATGAAATAAATTAAACAAAAATCTTCAACTCCAATAAAGAGCAGAAAATAGAGGTCAACAAAGTCTTTGTCAAAATCATTTTGTGCTAAGAGTAGATAAAACTGGTTATTGTCTGGGAAAAAATGATTTTCAATTATGGGGTAGTATATTTCATAATTTAGAAGGGTGGGTGTGCTTTGTAGGTGACAAGCCAAGGCCAAGTACTCACTTGAGGAACCCTTGCCAGTTGAAATTCATCTATGATTTGCAAAACATGTGCTTTGGGACCTTTCACCACTTTTTAATGCCTTAGTCAAAGTTTGACGAATTGGCAGAAGTGACCCTATGGAGTCATCTTTCCTGCTTTTGGTACTAAGTCATTTTGGCAAATTGCCAGAAGTGTGTAATGTCCCTTTTTCCCAGCCAGTGGACATGATTTGTGGTTAGCCTATGACTATAGTCCCCGTAGGCTAACATGGTGTTTAGAGGGCCTTTTGAGGGTGATCTATGGCTCTTCAGCAAGCCTTTTGGTGTTTATTTCAGTACTCTTCAGCTCAGTGTCCCAGTTTATTTGTGGTGTGCTTCAGGAGGCCATTCAGGACACTTTGACCCACACTTACTATTTTTAGTAAGTCACTTGGATGTGTTGCTCATAGTTGCTATTTATAATAAGTCATGGAATGGTCAGTTGCTATCATGCTTATATTTGGAAAGTTGATGGATTACTCCTATGAGTTGATATTGGTATTTATCAGGGAGTTAATGATTTAATTTATATTATTAAAGTTAATCCAATTTAACTTTTATAATATTAATTATTATGGATGACTTTATAAAATGGTGTTATAAGGGGTTAAAAGGTGTATTGAGGCATTTGCATAAAGTATTATTATTTTAATGTTTGACCCCTCAACTTTATGAGATGAATATTTAAATGACCATCAAAAGCAAATATAATTTTGTTGGCGTTTAAATTCGCACCTCTGGAATGCGGATTTGAAAACGGACAGCTATGCACAGATAAACTGCTCTTCAAATTAGCAGGGGAAGCTCCCTCTTGCTGATGGTGTTTGAAAGAAAGTAAACTAAAACTAAGTTGCCTATCTTTTTGATCAGCTTAGAGCACAAGGTTTTTTAAACACAAACGCCGCAGCTGAGATTTTCTGATATAAGAAGTTCAACTATGACCACTTAAACTAAAGACGTTCCTAACCTCCTCAAGTAATAGCAGTAGCAAGAGAAGTTAGAAATTAACAAGGCAGATTTTCTACAAAATACTAATAATCTCTTTCAACGAACACCTACACACTTCACTGTAAGTTGAAATAAAGATCATAAAAGTAGAACATAGATAACGGAAATCTGAGATTTTAGACCAAGGCAAAAGAGGCTCATGATTTTATTACTCAAATCTCTGAAACAAAGCTCACTTCTAACATGCCTTGAACAAGAAATTGCAGCTAAGGAGGCTTGCAAACTTATTCTTAACACAATAGAAAACAACAATCACACTAACTCCTTGTTGGCTAAAGAGGCTCAACAATTTGCTTATCACAACACAAATGAACAATACTTGAGCAACAAATAGAAGGCACAATAGGCTCGGCGTTTTGTTCTCACTAGCACGGGTTAAAAAACTAAATGAGCAAAGGCTCTTATTTATAGAGAAGCAGAGGAGTAGGGAACCCTAAAAATCTCCTTGCTTTGATAATCTAGGGCTTGCTCAAAGAAGCAAGCTTTATTACTAAATCTAGAAAGATAAAACCCTAGAAAGCAGAAAAAGGGGGAAACGCCAACTATTACATCTTATCTTCTTTCTATCCTCAAAGAATGGATAAGGATTATTCCAAGAATAGAAAGAAAGCGGAAAAGAAAGCTTCTAGAAGAAAGCTGCTTTAAAACTCGATCACATCCGCTAGGAAGTTTGAGATTGTGTCCCGGTTCGGTGCATCTATACCATCAACAGCAAAACACCACTTTTCAAGAATATCTTCAGCATCTGCAATAGATCTCTGGAAATCTTCAATCTCATTGGCCGCTTTCGCAAACTTTGCTGACATCATCGAAATATGACTCATCCTTCCGCCAACTGGATTGCAACTGCGAACAACACTCTGAAATTGACCCTGCACTTCATCAAGCCCGACGTAGGAACCATCTTCAAGATCGCATCGAGAAGGATCTCACTAATCACAATGAAAAGGGAGAGCTTCAAACCACCCTTTGTCCGTAGGGTGATGAATTTTCCGATATCCTCTCAGGTTTTAACTTTGAAACATGATTTCTCCGTGCAAGTTATCACCAAGTCTCTTTGAAACTGCTGAATTGTAAGTCAGGTCTAAATCAGCAATGATAATCCTGCTGTCCTCGGGTTTTACTCAGCCGTTGTCCGTTTCAACCCCTTGACGTTTTGACGTGAGTTTGTTGCCTAACTGGAACATTTGTGTCAAAATATCCTTTCCTCTGACAATGAAACTCTCGATCCACTCCTGAGTCTCTTTCCCACAAATGACCAGCTGTCTTAACTGATGGTGATCAGCTGGAGTCTCCAAGACCGGCAAAGAATCGATTGCTTGTACAGTTCATGGACAAGGTTAGAAATGAAAAGCCTGAGCTGCTGATTTTCAACCTTGAGGGCTGCCTTGTCTTCTCCATCTTTAAGCACTCTTTCTTGAAGGTTTTCGGATACAACTTTGAAGAGACTCAAATCTGCATGTCTGGTATTTCTACCGAGATTAGCCTTGACCATGACGAAATCATCCATATTTACCTCATCCCTATTCTTATCTTCTGGGGGCACTGCAGTCTCCATGACTATCTCTTTATCAGGATTCCTATCAAAGTGAACTTGCTTCTTTGCCTTCTTCTTAGGAGGTTCCTGATAGATGTTATCGAGATCATCAACACTCACCTGATATGAAGGCCTTCTCCTAACCCTTCCTAAGGAGTTCTCAAGCCAAGACACAGTAGCATCTTTACTAACTTCCTCAGGAGGTGCGGCTATAATCTCTTCATCATCTTCGATATCAAGATCAATGTGAATTGGTGCAAAACCTGTCAAAGGTACAGAAACATGTGTTGAAGGTGGCTCCTCTGCTTCATTCTGAGGTACGAGCTCGTCAGGAGGAGTTTCTGAATCAACTGTAGGCTGCTCCTGTATGACTATGCCTGAGAAATCCAACCTTCTTTTTACATTTTTATTTGATCTACAACCTTTGACACCATCTTGAGACCAATTTTTACTCTTTCCCTTCGACTATGCTCTGGAAGAAGAAGGAATTATCCTTGGTGGCTCTGCTACTGGAATGGAGTTCTTCCTTTTAAGCACTAAGAAAACCTTACTATGCTCAAGGACTTGTCTTGTTCTGTCTTCGACTGAAAGAGATTCCTTGTTTGCCCATTTAACTTGCGGAAGAGGCTGATCCTCGATTCGCTTCTGAGTGTACATCGGGAGAAGCACATCTTCATCATCATCTGATAGCCCTTCTATATCTTCATTTAAGCAGTCTTTCATCTGATGGAGAGTGAGCCTGCTGAAACTACGCCTCCGCACTTCAAACTCATCTGCACAGTTAGCCCAAAAATCTTCAAGTGCGGCTATGTGATCATAGTTCTTCTCCAATCGGCCAACGTAGACACCATGAGGATCAAATGATCGCCTCTCGCTGTAGGACTTGAGGCCCAATTTATCTAACTCTTCTCCAATTGTCCTGGCATCTGCAGCAGTCCTGCATGTATAAATACCCAACCCTAATGGAAAGTGAAGAGAGGGTTTCTTTCTATTCCTCAAGACTGTGTGGACACCATGAGCCTGCCTCAAGAATTCCATGAAGATGACCTCATTTGACGGATACCTTGGCAACATGAGCGGGGCACCTGAATAACCATAGACCCTGAGATAGGTAAAGGTAGGAAACTGTATAAACCAATCCGCCCATTCCGCCATTGCTGCCCTGGCAACTGAAGAGATGCAGACATGCAATTCGTTGTCTAAGTCCCGCACCGTGTACATCAAGAAGGCCTCGTTCACCCTTTTGTAGTGGTGCAACGACTTTGTGAATTCCAACTGGGGATAGTAGTTATATATGTGTTGTACGCTCAACGATCCCTCGGTGTTCAACCCTCTGAATTGACCTTGATAGGCTACCAGGTAGACTAAGTATGACACCATGTGGAATACATGAAACTGGAAGTATTCTGTTATTTGCTGATGTAGGCAGTCACTAATCAAAGTAGGCCAATCATAGAATTCGGTCTTCTTCATGATGTGAGGTATGGCATAAAACATCCAAGGTTGGAACTTGGTGGCATCTTCTGAGCCAGTGACCCTGTTGAGCAAAGTGATGATGATGGCAACCTCGTCCTTGAACTCCCCTCACCCGACATTCTTGGGCAATGTTTTATGTTTTTCTTTCATCCATCTCTGTGCAATCTTCTTGCTATATTTATCTTTATGCATATTCCATAGCCTTTCACATTCACCCTTTGAGAGAGTTACGCTTTCAGGCCACGGGGGAATGGAAAAACACTTCCTCAATCATATTAGGCTTTAGATCAGAAATCAATTCCACTATTCACGATCGATCTCTTTAGTAGCTGTGTTAATGCTTAATGCAAGCTATTACGAACTCAAGGCTCCGAATCGACATAGGAATTGATTGCCATGAGGAGTCCAGAATAACCAAATGATTGAAGAGTTGCCTCGCTTCCGCATGTAGGATCAAATCGCTTGATATACGCAAGTCTCGTCTTCACCGTTTGATATAATTGTGAAAGAGAGCTTGATTCGGATTGAAAAATAGAGTGTACTCCATTTCTAAAACTCAAGAATGACCGTGAACTCGCCTTGGTTCGCATAAGTCTTGGGCAACTTCTATTTAGAATGCTGATTTTTGTGCTCCAACGAATAAATTTTTGAGAAATTTTTCTGAGATATGGGTTTTGCTCAGAATTTCGATGCAAGACAACCCAGATCGTCCGTTTTTGAAAATTTTGAATTTTGCCTGAAAAAGTAGCAAAACCCTAATTTCTTCAATTTTTCCCGAAAAGTCAAGGCATCCGGTTTATTCAAAGATTAAAGCACTAGATTAAAACCCACACAACTAAAAAGTTTTCAAGATCAAGACTGATATGAATTGAAAATGAGTACTGTTAACTGATGAAGTTCTTGAAAAATTCTTCAGAAGATTGAGACAAAAAGACCTAGATGACTAAAAAAGGAAAGCCTTGGCCTTCTGCTTGAAAAATTTGATCTTCTGGAACAAAAGCTTGAAAAAGCAAGGGTTTATGCTTGCTGATCTGAAAAATCTGATGTAAAACCAGCAAAGATGGATTCTTAAATCACAAAAACTCTTCAAACTTGCTGCTCCAACTTTCTCCACTGGATGCTACCTGCAAAAGTAATGAAAAATACATGAAAGAATGATGTGAAATAGATTTTAGGGCTTTGGATTAGGTTTTGCTTTCTTTGCTTTTATTTCCAAAACCCTAAAACTTAGTCTCCTTGAACTTGGACGCCATTCTCCACTTGCAATTTTGAAAATTTTGAAAACCTCAAAAATTTCTCTATGGCAAGAGAATTTGGGCGTCCTTCTTCACCAAGGGCACCTACTTTATCCAGTGTTAGTCAAAATTTTAACATTTTCAACTTTCCTTCATTTTGACATGCCACTTTGCCTCCGATTTCCCGTTGACAGATTGATCTGACAGGCGAGCTGAAGGTTTTACGGCGGAGCGTGACTGATTCTAAGAAAGATGTTATGGAGGCATCTCTGGCGAAAGACTTCATCTTGACCTCCGAATTCGTGGGAGCCTTTTCCTTCCAGGGGCACCCATTTCACCCAGAGATATCCATTTTCATAGCTTTCAAATTTCTTCATAAACTCCTCTTACAGGCGATCTTATTGAATCTGGAGCTCCGAGCGTCGGATTGACTGAAGACTATGCTCATCGCGAAGCTGACGAAATATGAAGAGGGGTCTTCTAGAACGATCTTCGCCCAAAAGTGAGTTTAAGGCCTCCAAAAGTTTGGGCGCCCTTCTTGACTAGGGGCGCCCACTTTACTCAAACTTAGTTTATTTTTGATTTTCTCGTGTTTGCTTTTGAAACTTCGTTCTCAGCCTTCGTCGGACTCTACGTTCAGCTTGTCGTATCTGGTGACTGCGAACTTTGTTTGACGTGTTGAACATCTCACTGGAAAGCTGGATCAACTGCGAAGAGATTTCGTTAAAGCCTCGTCTGCGAATTCATTTGACAAACCCCTTGAAAACTTGGGCGCCCTTCTTCACTAGGGGCGCCCACTTCATGCAGACTTAGTCAAATTTTGATATTTTCACTTTCTCCTTCTGACACCAGTCTAGAATCTCCCTGTTCAACTTTGAATTCCGGATGACTGAATCACCTGATGACTGCGCTGCTGAATCCACTGCAAAGCTGATAGAAAAGTGAGGAAGTTTGACTGGAGGCTTGAAACCCTAATTTATCATACGATGCCCTAAAAAGGTGGGCGCCTTTCTTCAACAGGGGCGCCCAAACTTGCCAGTGTTAGAAATTTTTTATGAATTTTCAATTTTCTTTCTTGTTCTTTGTGCACGTTCATCATTTCATCTTCTGTCGAATGTTTAACTGCTGAAACTGACGCCTGGTAGTTGAATGACCTCCATTGATGACCTCGGAGCTCCAGATATGCTTCTGAAAAGCAGAATAGACCCAGTAGGGAAAAACTGATCATTTTGAGATTCTGACTGCACCAGCTTGATACGGACGCATTTTGAGCCAATCAAAATCAGTTTGGACCCTGTTAGACCAACTTTCTATTTTTAGAAAATTTTGCCAGTATCCGTTTCAAAAGAAACCCAGAAAAACCCAGAAAACGTTACTAATTTAGATCTGGGTTTTGTAGATTAAGCTGCTCTTAGTAGACCCAGATCGTCAGAAATTGAAAATTTTGCGTTTTAACCCCTCATGCAAGACATGCACACCCAAAATTTGACCTTTTTTTGACTGATTTGACAAGACTTTTACTCATTTCTTCAAAATATCTAAGTGTAACAAAAATTTTAATTTTGGGGTACAACAAATTTAAAAGCATTAAATGGCCAAGTGGGACATGGGCTTTTGGGGAAGTATAAAAGGCATACTGAATGCTTTTTCATTCATTCTTGCGTGCACAAATTTTGAGAGGAGCTGAAGCAAGGGTTTTCTGGTTGTGAAAGCCATAGCTTTTTGAGGATGAAATCCCTCAAAGAGGACAGTGTTTGTAGGTGTGGAAGATCACCCAAGAGCACTTGATTGGATAATCTCATTCGGGGATTATATTTGAGCTTCATTGGATTCAGAAAATTAATCGGATCAGACATTCAGAGGAGAGTAATGCAGATTACAAGGCTTAGTGACGTTCATTAATGCTGGTCCATTCATTTTCAGCTGGCACATGGGGTTTTGAAGCCAGACCTACATTTGCAAGAGGCACATGGGAGTTTTCTAGGTCAAACGCCTAGTTTTGGCA
>VDFB02354603.1:0-34403 GCA_007258455.2 Sequoia sempervirens
CCCTTATATATGGGAATTGAGATAAACAATGACACAAACAATAATGAAATCAAATTGATTGCTTTCCAAATTCATATTCATGAAAATGTAAGCATTTTTTCAAGTCAATAGGCATCTTGATAAAGATAACTCTCGGCATGTTTTACATATATTATTAATTAATATAGGTATGCTAGTTAATTAAATTATTAACTATATTTTATTTGTATTATATATTGAATTGTTAAAAGATGTAAAAATCTTAATACTAAATATATAGGAAAATGGTTTAAAAATTACATATTTTTCAAAAAATAAAATATTAATATCTTTATGTACTTATCTCTCTCTGTCTCTCCCCTCTCTCTATATCTCCTTATATATACTATCTTTCCATATCTCTCTCTCTCTATATATATATATATCCCCCCTCTATCTCCCTATCTCTCTATATATTTATTTCTCCATCTATCTCTCTCTATATCTCTATCTATTTTTATCCCTTTGCCTCTCTCATTCTATATTCATCTCTACCTCTATCTATAGGGAGAGATACAAAGGTGAAGCATTGGACCTTCCCAAAGATCCACCAATCTCAACACTACTCCCAACTATTTTAAGCATTTAAGTACATATTGTATGCTAGATTAGGAGGCATGTGTCAAAGCTCATATTTATTGATGCAAAATAGGTCCAAAGTCACAAAATTTAGGTAGAGTTAGTTATAGTTTTGTAGAAAATTTCAAGTGCCACATAGAGCAAAGATATTCCAGTTTTTTAGGAAGATCATGTTATCAAATTTGGCACTTCATCAACATTTTTATCTTCATCAACATTAAAAAAAGCAAAGGTATGTACTTGAATCTCTTGCATTTAAATTTTTCTATATATATAAATATTTTAATATTTTCCCTCAAATCCATAATATATATTAGTGTGTATTTATTTATTGCAATAAACAATTAACCTAAGTAACACATTAAGAATTCTAAGGATTTGTGCTTGGAAAAAATGCATAACAAATTTATTTGTTGGATGTCGTGTTGTATAGTTTAGAAAAGCTCAAAATATGAATAGGATTTGAAGGCCATATATTATGGTAGCTTAAAATGCAAAAGAAGGAAGGAAATCTATTATCAATTTTAATCTACAATTTAATACCATATGAAAAATCACATGTAGTATTATCTAAAATTAATTCTTGACATATTAATTTTATAAAATACACTTACCATTCAATAAACTTCTCCCAAGAAAGAAACCCTAAGTGAACATTAATTGAACCCTGATTGTAGATTCATAGCTCTAATCATAACTCTAATTGAACGTGTAGATTCATGGCTATAACGATAAGCCTAAGGGAACACTTGTTGAATAGTAGTCCCTGGTGTGCCATAACCTAACTTTGAACTATGGTTGAACTCCTAATCCTAACCTAACACTAATTCTTATCCTAATTGAACCTTAACCCCAACCCTAACACTAATTCTTATCTTGATTGAACCTTAACCCCAACCCTAATCTAGTTAACTTTTTTTTATAAAATTGTAGCAAGCCCATCTATACTTGGAGATTTATCCTTTTTATATATTCTATTATCCTTTACAATCTCATCCTTAGAGATATCTCTAGTAGGCCAATCATTGTCTTCCTCTTTGATTTTCCTAGGGATGACTTGTGCACAATGATCTTGGGATCTTTTATAGTCCACATTGCTATCTTCAGCAAAGAAAATATTTTAATAGAAAGATTGAAATTCATTTATAACCAAAGAAAAGACCATTTATATGTTGAGTTATTCACCTAGATTGATCCAATTTCTTCCTAAATTTACTATAACATATAATTAAAGAAAATCAACCTTTATCTCATTTTAGCCAATTTATTTTAGCCCTAACTTTTAAACCATGAATGCTTCTTAATTTACAATTTTCTCAAATTATGCTTGAATCTCACCAACTCCTCATTCAAGGACTCATGCAATTGAGATTAGATGGAGATAAAATATTATTGGAAACAATTCTTTGATCTCCTTCCATCAAAGGCTCTTTTTCTGCACAACCTGGAATAGGGACCTTGAGTTGGTAACATTGCAATCCTATTTTTCAATTGAGAGCAGAGAATTTTTTTAGCAATATCCTATCAATTAAATTTTTTAGCAAATATTAACTTCTTATATTAAAAATAATTTAAATATTTTAACACATGCATTAGATGGACCTTTGGTTTTTGATGATTTAGAGATATTATGTATTGATAATTGTGTGATTGAAAGGTTTAACAAATATAAGTCATTTGGAAAAGCCTATGATATCTAGGTTGAGCAAGTGATTGAATATGGACTCTTTTTGCATTGAAAAGAGGTGTAATATTATATAAGGAAATTGAGGGAAAAAAAAAGGAACCAAATAATGATCTCCAAATAGTGAGAAAATAAGAATCTATATAGAATTTAGTAATAATATATATATATATATATATATATATATATATATATATATATATATATTGATACAAATACACAACTAAACAAAAAAATTCTCATATTTATTTTAAATGTTTGATATATGTTATTCATTACATATTTTTAAAATTTTGTATGCTTTTGGTGGAGTTACTATTGGAAGGAGAATATAATTGTAAACTATATATATTTTAAGTAAATCTATATCTTTTAGTATTTAAAATTACTTAAATAGTTTCCTCATTGATATCTTGTTTACTTTTAACATACACCATAATAGAAGTTCACATGCACATCAATCTTAGAGAAAAAATATATATTCATGCCCTTTTTCATTACTATTTTTGGTAAACTTTGAATAGATTGTCCTTTGTTCAATAACAAGTCTACAAGTGGGATATTCTTGTGTGAATTAATCCCATGACATTACCCTACCTTGCATAAGATCTACTAGTGAAAACTTGATGTAGTAATTATCAACCTTACACATTTAAAATTTAAATTCAATTTAAATCTTGACAGCACCCTCCCAATAATCATTGTGAGCTTACCTAATGCATGTTTATCTTGATTTGCATGTTGTATTTTACTTTAAAAAAATCATTTAAGCATTTAAACTGATCAAAGATTATTAGGACAATGAGGATTTATCAAAAGAACATTTTCATTGAGAGAAATGTAATAACATTTTCTCATAACATATATCATCATGTCTCTAATCATTATTCCTATGTCATGGAATTGGTTTGGTTAGGGCTCTAATTGAGGAGAACAAAATCCTCACAATTTAGCACATTCCCTAAAAATGTTACTAAACACTTTCTATCTATATTGAGGTTCAAATATTAGAAGATCAACACAACTAAATTCTAAACATCAATTATTTGCTAGTTGATTCTTATGGTATAGATTTATATTTGCACACTAGTTCGGTTTCTCAGACATGGATATGAACCAAAGCAATACTTTGAGACATTTATTCATGACCATCTAGGGATCTAAATGAAGATAACACAAGCCTCACAATTTAGTAGATTTTGTAATACTATGTATATTCACTCTTATTATATTAATATATAAATATATAGGCTTACCGCCTTTGCTTTAAAAAAAATGATGTTTGTAAACATTGTCAATCCATAATAAAGTGTAAATGTTAAAAGATAAAAATCAATTTCAAAAATTAATTTTTTACTAGTTGATTATTGGAATTATAGATTGAAGCTTGTAGACTAGTTTTATTTTGTACACATATTTGAACCAAAGAAAAGAATGCTTAATTCACATATTTAAAAGAATTTATAAAATGAAGTCCAAAAACTCTTTTAACACTTCAAATAATCAACATCTACATCTCAAAAAACATCACATTTAATTCATTTAATTTAAATATCAATCATCTAATATAAAAATAATACTATTTTTAAATAAAACATAATAAACATTTTTTCATTAAAATAAACAATTAAATATAATTAACATTAATAAATATTATAAATAAGATATAATCTTTTAAAAAAAGTTATTATTAAAGTTATAAGAAAGATAAATCTTTTCTATTTCCTAACAAAGAAAATGAACCGATACTTTGTAATATAAAAGGAACACTCACCACAATTCATGTAATGAAATGAATGTGGGATTAAGACTAAATCCCCCAATCCAATGACCAAGAAAATGTGTAAAGTGGTAATGGAAAACGCGGAAAGCTATGGAAGGAGAACAGGAACGAGAATGGCAAGTGTAAACTGCAACAGTGGAGTACTATGGAAACATAGATTTGAAATGGTGCAGTTAAAGAAATGCTACAGAAATGAGAGAGAGGTTGGGTTAAGAGAGCCCCACATGGTGCCGGACATCTAAGGGAGTGTACCCTTAGAGTGTGTCGATTAAGCGCGACCCTCATATAATACCTTGCATTATGGAGCTCAATTCTCTGATATATTACTACTTATCAAATCCTTTGTAAATAATTGTAAGCTTATGACTCCATTTAAGCATTTAATTGAAATCAAATGAAAAACATAGACACACAATTGAACAAATTCTCAAAAGAAGAATGGCAACTTCATTAACATTTCATTCAAAATTCACTCAAATCCACATAAGGAGAGAAAATATATTAGAATTATACGTTTATTCATGCTTATAAGTCATATCTGCATACAATTTAAGATAATTTGGATATATTCATCCAAAACTCAAAATAGGCTATCTATTCTATTCCGTCCGCTTGGGGTTTTAACAACCAATGGCACCATAGATATCACTTCCTCATCAGAGGATAGATATCTTTCTACCCATATATTCAACTCAAAACCTAGCTAGAGCTTTCATCAGTTCTCTCCCTACAAATGAGCCTTGAATTCCCTTTTATATGACAAGGGAGAAACAAGCTTCAAGCTAAATGTAATTTCACCACAAATTCTCATTTGAACAAAATCTCCATTGCATTTGAATTTCATTTCAAAACTTCCCACACGGTGAATCTGAAAACATTTATAGTGCATGGACTAGGGTAGCGTAAAAGAATAGGGGAACACAAATTGTCATCAAAATCCCCTTGTCGCTATCCATGCAAAAAAACTAGGCAACCAAATTGCCACGAAGGCACCACAACAACTTCTTATTTACCCACCACCCTGCCCTTACCAACACTCAGACCCTGGTATACACACCCACTTCTAGTTGTTTCCCAATACGATAGACTCTCAGCCTCGTCTTCTTTCTTGTCCTTGCCCAATATGGTTCGAGTTGGTCTGCTTGGGGTTTTAATTTGAACAAAATCTCCATTACATTTGAATTTCATTTCAAAACTTCCCACACATTGAATCTACAAAACATATATAGTGCATGGACTGGGGTAGTGTAAAAGAATAGGGGAACACAAATTGTCATCAAAATCCCCTTGTCGCTATCCACGCAAAAAAACTAGGAAACCAAATTGCCACGAAGGCACCACAACAACTTCTTATTTACTTGCCACCCTGCCCTTATCAACACTCAGACCCTGGTATACATGCCCACTTCTAGTTGTTTCCCAATATGGTAGACTCTTAGCCTCATCTTCTTTCTTGCCCTTGCCCAATATGGTTCGAGTCGGTCCGCTTGGGGTTTTAACAACCAATGGCACCACAACTATGTCTTCGTCATAAGAGAACAAACCGTGATTGAAGAGAGGTAAACACCGACAGTAGTTCGAGTTGGTCTTGGTTACATCATCAGAAGTGTTTCTCATAAGGTCAATGGGCAAGTGTTGGCATCTAGAGGAGCCATGCCGATACCTTATTTTCCTACCAACACTAGTAATGGAGCACACCGTTGACTGCTTTCCTTTGTCATCTACCAGTTGAGAAGCAACATCCTAGAATTGCAACCTTCTACTACATCTAGTGGGCACAAGCCTGGGCTTGTCAACCAAAGTACCTTCCTGAATAGCAGGATCAAGCTTTTGTGAGCTCAAATGAACAGACCTCCTTACTGACTTACTCATTTTCTCTTCTCAGACAAGCACTCAAACTTGATTAGACTCAACCCACAAAGTGCTCTAACTACTACAAGAATGACACTATTAGTAGTTAATTCCTCTTCTATTTATTGTGCGAGGTAATGGCAACCTTCATCAATGCTTAGTAAAAATGCATGTGCCAACATGGCAATTTGGTGGCGTATGTACTGTCACCGTTTAACTAGAGCTACATGAGAATCCAAATATCACCCTTCATGATTGCCAACAATAACATCTTCACACAGATTGAGATCGACGTGACTACACAATCAAGGAATAATTCATTAATGCTTCACCAACCTTCATCTTCCTCTTGCCAGCTAGCAAGGAACAACAAAGATTTACATTAGCTTTTGATCTTCGTTGTCGATCTAAAACCATGGGTTATGAGCTCAATAGTGGAGATTGGGCCCCACATTCCATATAGGACACACATCTGCCTTTTGCTGACCTTGCGCCAAATAACAGGGCGACACCTTAGGTCTGCGAGTTGGTGGGGTACGATCGAGATCTTCTCCCATATCTTCGAATCTAGAAAACCTACACATTGCACGTTAGTATTTAATGAAAGGCTTTGGCTAAGCCGTCAGTGACATGACCACTGGAGTTAATGGCTTAGGCTTACGTCACGGATTAAAATTAAAACCCAACTTTGATTTTAATGCTTTATTTCCTCCACAGGTTTTATTTCCTAAGTCTCAGTTGGACCCATTAAATTCTTCTCCCAACCCTAACAAGAACAAATGATTAAGCTAAGGATTGTATTTGTTGTTATAACTTTAGTTCTAGAGAATTCTTAATTACCAATTCTTATTTATGCATTTGTATATGAATCCAATTGAATGCCTTTCCATATCATTATGGAAAATTTTATTATTGCAACCCTAACTCTAACACTAATTAAACCTTGAACCTAACCTGATTGAACTCACATTATAACCCTAACTCTAACACTAATTGAACTGTAATCGTAACCCTAATTGTATCAAAACCCTAGAGAACTCTAATTTAACCCTAACTATAATCCTAGCCCTAATTTAAGACTAACCTTAACCCTGACCGTAATTAAACTCCTTATTGAATTATAACCCTAATTGATCCCTAACCCAAATTGAATACTAATTGAACCTTTAACTCCTATGAATAGCAACCTTAATTAAACTCCAACCATAATCCTATTTGAATTTTGGACCCTTAATCATAACCATAATTCAACCCTAACCTTAATTGAACCCTAACCCTAAACATGAGTTCAATTAAGTTTAAGGTTCAAATAGGGTTAGACTTTAATTAAAATTAGGTATAGGATTCTATTAGGATTAGGGTTGGGGTAGGGGTAAAGATTAAGGTTCTTTGATAGAGCTTGGGGTTAGTGTTAGGGTTCAATTGGGGCAAGGGTTAGTATTAGGGTTAGGGTTATGGTTCAATTAGGGTTTCATTAATGTTAGTTTTAGAATCATAGTTATGTTTAGGGTTGGATATAAAATTAGAGTTAGGTTTGAAGTTAATTAGTGTTAGTTTTAGGGTTGGGGTTATGGTTAGACTTATAATTAATGTTAGTATTGGGATTAGATTATATCACTTTAATAAAAATAATCTTCTATAAATTCATTCAATTTTTTTTTGAAATTATATAATTTAAAATATTTTCAAATTTACCTATGTTGATATATGAGAGATATAGCAAATCTAAACTCTATACAACTTATAGTTAACTTGACATTGTGTATAAAAAGGTTTAAGTTATGAATGTTATAATATAACAAGAGCTACAAAGCAACGAAGTTCCTGCCATAAAGTTTTAGAATAGTTTTGTTTGTATTTGTTGTGTATTGCAAAAGGCCTGGATCAAACATCAAAAATCTCAATTGAACCCATATGCTCATTTTGTTGATTGTAGAGTAGTGGAAAAAAGCATTGCAATATTCATTAGACCAAGACCACAAGGTAGATGATTAATTGATGAAGTTATTCTTGAATCCTCTTCATAGGAAACATGACCAACTAATTGGTATTCTCTTTTAGCACTAGGATCATACAAAAGTAGAAGCAATAGTATTAATTTGCTATATATATTTTTTATTCAAGGGTAAATGCTTTGACCAAAGCTATGAACCGGATACAACCATTCAACAATACCACCCCAACGGGGTTTGAACCTTTGTGGAAAGAACAACAATGCCACCTATAAACCAACACACCATGCCAATACCGGCTTAATTTGCTATATATTAACCATCTTTTACTTACAAAATGTTTTTGAAAAAGGCAGTTAGAAGGTGTCATACCTCTACTGCATTTAAGCCAAGATCAATTAGTATTGCACCAAGTTTCAACCAACCACCATGAACCAAATTTGGCTCGCCTACTATCTAGAATCACAACTACATACTACAGGCTCATCACTGTGTGAACTGATGTTTATCTAGGGTATTAATTGTTTAACTTAGACATTGATTTGTATACCCTTAGCTTCCAAATCTTCTTGTCTCATTTAAATTTTTGTTGACATCACTATCTCTGGATAAGTCATAACCAAATTCTAAGGTCATCTCTAGATGGGCATGCTCTCTGCCAAATATGATGAACTAGGGCATGAATGAACTAAATGTGTTACATATCCATCAACGTTAAATTATTTGGATGATCAGAAAAACTTCAAGAAATTGTAGATTACAAAGAGAAAGATTAAATAAAAACTAAATGAGATACACCTTGACAATCTTGTTTGGGATTTTCACCTTATTTGGTTCTATGTTATATTATTTCAAAAATTAGAATTTTTATTATTATGATCACTAGAATAGACTCTACAAGAAATGCATAAATATATTGTCTTGTGTAAGAAGCCCACGAATAGAAATAATAATTTGTTGATAAATCACAAGAGATAACTCTTTGCAGTCAAACACAAATCTCTAGATTTTTCACACTGATCCAATAATTATCGCCAATGAATTAGAACAATAGTATCAATCTTAGTTCAATGATATATGTCAATGTCGATTCATAATTAACAATAAATTTTAGATAATCGACACTGAAACAAATTGAAAGTTGTCTTTATTTGCATCTCCTCTTAAACTCATCTATCTTGTAAGTCGTAACATCTCAAGAAAACACCATGTAATCGCTTGTACGCTAGAATTGGAAGTCAAGTGTAAATTTTTGTAACATACTGGCTAGTATAAGTTCTACTCTAAGGGCCTCTACCATTTTGATGGAAAAAAAACATGATAATGGGTCTCTTTAACCTAATCCCCTAATTTATGAAGAAGACCCTATGGGGGATGATTAATCGAATTGAAAAAGAAGACAATTCATTATGCAATTAGTACTCCCCTAGTTGAAGTTGACAAGAGGTATATGTAGTATAGAAGTTGCCAAGTCAACTTATTAAAGGCTTTGGACATATCCAATTTGATAATCATTCTAGAATAACAGTAAAATTTTGAGAGATTGAATGGTTCTCCTGGTGTAGGTGGATTTGCAAGGTGTACTTTACTCTGAAGCATTCTCATGAGGTCAAACACAATGATAATAAATATGAACAATATCTAAGGTATATAGAAATAATGTCTTGTGGGCTTCAACAAGGGGTCTTTTAAACCAAATTAGCATCTAGCATGGTCATGAATTAAAAATTAACCAATATTATTATACCCTTATTGTACCCTACCCTTTATTAAACCCTAATTTGGCTTTTAACTCTACCACTTACCATAGCTCTAACCTTAGCTTCAAGTTTTATTCTAGATTAATAATTTTAATCCTAACTTAACATTAACCCTAACCCTATTTAAAACAATAATCATAACCCTAATTAAACTTCTAATTGAACCCTACTTGAACTCTTAATCTAAATGAACCCTAACCTAACCCTAATTGAACCATAACCTAACTCTAATTAAACCTTAATTGTAAACTAACTAAAATAAGCCTAATTGAACCCTAATCAGAATTTGAAACTCTGATTCTAATCATAACACTAATGCCAACCCTAACCCTCTAATTGAACTCCTAACTGACTCTTAATTGAACCTTTGTTGTTATGCTAAATTAGGGTTCAATTAGCATTCTAGTTAAACCCCAATTGTAAGATTAACCAAAATAAGCCTAAATAAACCCTAACTATAACTTGAACTTGACCCTAATCACAACACTAATTAAATTCTATCCCTAACCAGGTAATTGAACCCTAATTCCAACCATAAACCTCATTGTTAAACCCCAACCCTAACTCTTATTGAACCTTATTTTTAGGGTTCAATTAGGGTTTAATTAGCATTCTAGGATGGAGATTAAGGTTAGGTTAGGGTTAGAGTTCTAAATATCTTAATATTAGCTTATATATTTGACCCTAACTATAATAATAATTGAATCCTAACCCTAACCCTAATTAAACTCCAATTCTAACCGTAACACTAACCATAATTAAACTCTCACTCTAACCCTAACCATAATTAAATCCTATTGTTAGGGTTGAATTAGGGTTAGGTTTAGTGTTCAATTAGAGTTCTAATATAAATCTTGGGGTTAAGGTTATTTATTTCTTTGGATATTAGTTTATAAAATATATTAATTATTCAATACAAATAAATTAAATAAAACTACATCCTATCTAATGTATACATCTGTAAAGGTCTGATTTGGTGTATGTAGGGATTATTTGCAATGCATTGGTATACTAGTTGATCATTCTACTATATTTAATATAATTAAATAAAATAAATATTATTTTTAAAATAATTCACCAATAAATAATTATAATTTGAGAATAAATTAACAAATGAAAAAATATATAAAAGAACCTTTTTTTATTTCTTTGCATCCAAATGATTTCATTTTGTAAAATTATATTAAATTCTAACTTGGAAAAATCATAAAATATTTTACATGCTTATTTTTATATTTTTGAGTTGAATTGTGTTGTTCTTTAAATTTGAATAACCAATCATAAAGCAAATAAATAATCAAATCAACACAATATTTAAAAATTTAAATTTCATTTTAAAATTAAACTAAATTCTATTTTCTAAAATTCATAGAATATTTATTACTTTAATTATTAAATTCATAATTAATTAAATTATAATGATTATGATATAAATGAATTAAATATTAAATAGAAGTACATGATCCTTTTAAAATAATTCAACAATCAAAGACTAAAATTTAAATTTAAAAGTATTCTTTATATTGTATTTTTTTCATTTGTACATACAAAATATAAAATACTTAAAGTTGATAAGTTTTAAATTTATTAATTATGATGATTTCCAAAAACTAACAAGAGCTGCAGAGTAGTGAAGTTCCTGCCAAATTGTGCAAGAATAGTCATGTTTTTATTTTTTGTGTCTACTATGTTTTAGCAACAATGTTGATATTATAACAACTTAATAATAATCTTGAAATTTTTCAAATGGTGACATGTAATACCATAAACAATGTAACGCCCCACCACACAAACCTAGGGAAGGTTACAATTTACTAAACAAACGAATTAATTTTTTATTTTTTTAAAACAAGAACAATTAACATACAAGTTCACTTAACCATTGCCAACCATTTCCCTAAGGTTACGAGACCGTGTTACTGAAACCAAACGCGGAACATGAATTAAAACCATATCATATAATTACTTAACAATTAAAGTTCACATACATTCCATTTATAATAAATTTACATCCAAGAATATGAAGTGCCACATGATTCCAAACAATATAGCTTACAAAATGTTTACAAAACTCTCATTCCCCGAATGAGGTAAATCCAACAAATATGATAACATATTACAAATTCTGCCTCGATAACCAAATGAGGGGTAAAAATAAATAAAATAAGTACTGAGAGAACAAGACATGACAATTAACTGATTCCCGCGAGCTCTCCATCTGGAAATCTCGACCACACGAACAAGAAGAAGAACCAACAGATTAAGATGCACACCACCCGACCATGTGGAATCCAAAAGGTCCCACTCCCTCTGTGCTAGGAGATAGTAACAAGGAATTCCTACACAAGACCATCTACCACTAGACACAAGCTAAAACATAACTAAACTGAAACAACAACAACCACAATATCACTTAACAACTACAATGACCAAGTCACTTGAAAACTACAATCACAAAGTCACTTAACAACTACAATCACAATATCACTTAACACGAGGTTACAATGCTTCCAGAGAACAAAGATCATGTACATCGCACAATAACTGATTAACTGTCAACATAGGAAGAGTGTCATGCATAAATTGCCATGAGTTACCCTGGCTCAACCTTCCTAGGCTACCGGACCCCCATCCTGGGTTACCCTGGCTTGCCTCTACCGGCCGTCGGACCCTCACGCAAAACTATGCGTCCCATCTCATCTCGAGCCTTATCATTCACTTGCTTCACGAGAGAGACATTCTTTATCTTTATTAGTGTGAAAGATCCCCATTAATTCTTTTAGATTATCACTTACTTAAACTCTAGGTGAGTTACCTTGGCACCCCTTTGTGTGCCGGACCCCCACAAAGAGCCACTCTCCTATTGACAACACACAAGGAACAATACCACAATAGGTAACTAGACAACATAACCTCTCCAATCCAAGGAGGAAACAAAACAAGGAAACTCACTCCGAACACTGGAGGAAATCAAATACGAAAACACACTCCTTCCAAAGCAGGTACAAATCTCTTTACCCTCTCCTATTTCTTAGGAGGCACAAATCCCCGTTCATGGAAACCGGGTACAACATAATAGTACAACTCTACACCATTCCCAAGGTGATTCACAAATTGAACCTCTACACAAAACATCCCACTCTAGAGAACTTCTCTGGAAGACTTACATAGACCCTTAACCCCAATTGCCAGACATGGAGAATGAAAGAAACATGATAGAAAAGCATTCCAGGCAACTCAATCTCTAACGTTAGGGTTTCCTAAACCCAGTCAAACACAGTATCCAATCTTGCATTTACTCAATCAAATACATCAATTTCACTTACCAACATTGAAGTATTACAACCCAATCATTTAGTTTAAATTTCACAATTAACTTCCCTAATCAAAGTGTTCTAATAAATAAAGTCATCTGAATAAAATAATCAACCCTTAATCTACGTTTAACAGTTGTATTCATAATCGAGGTGTTAGAATTTCAAGTAAAGAAAGATATGTTGAGAACCACACTTTTAAAAGAATATCAAATCAACTATTAAATAACCACGAATGACGCAACAAGCATTAACTATCAAAAGATAACCTAATTCACAATGGTATAATAATAAACCTTGCTACAATTAAATTAGAATCTTGCTATTATAATAAAAGTTTAGTATTGATACCATTACTTTCACAAAAATATTTAGTGAATATTTCCAAAACTATTTACCATGTGTTATATATTTTATTTCATAATGTTAAAGGAATTTTAACGAAATAAAGCTTCTATTTCAATTCTACTTATATATATATATATATATATATATATATATATATATATATATATATATATATATATATATATATATATATATATCTTATTAAATCTATAGAAGGCACCAGTACCAATACAATTTTATATCCTTAATCTCTAGCATTATAAACTCTTCCGCATATTTCTTTATAATAATCCTACAATCAAATTAAATTACTTCCAAATAATCATACATTAAAGACAACTCAAGTGACCACTAATTTGTTTTCCAATACTTTAGAATATACGCAATTTAGCTATTTAACATCCTTTTAATTGAGAACTTAATAAAAAAAAACAACATTAATCAAATTAAAGCTAAGGAGAAAACAAAATAGGAAAATCATGACTTAAATACATCTTCAACTCAGAGAGTAAAGTGTATTATTTTACTTACCCTGGAAATAGATATTTTATCTACTAAGGTGACAAAATGTGCAAGGAACTTCTGTGTATGGACCAAACTAAAAGGATCTTTAAAAGAGATTGATTTAAATTAAAAATGTGAGGGATTATAATAGTTGCCCTAAAGAGAAAGTTGGGACAACCGACAACAAGCTAATTATCTTGGCAACTACTAAACTTAGAGGCTTGAACTCAAGGATTAGCAACAATCAACAGAGGGAGAGACACTTTAATAATAAAGGATTGAACATTGACCAAGCACTGCAGAAATGACGATGTTGGGCACATAGGTTAATGGACGCTTGGGGTTTAAGATAGAAATTCACATTGCAAATTAATCAAAGAACTCAATATCAACACAGGAAGCAATATCTACACTTACTCAAGGACCGATTTTAGAGGGATATAATATCATAGCTATTTCATCGCATACAAATTAGATATGAGGAGCTCGATTGGGTGCAAAGATAAGGTTGAAGATCACATAATAATGTTTGGCTAAAGGCGAGCTGCATCGACAACCCAGGCATAACATGCAAGGTGAAAGAATGAGGATACAACAAGAAGATTGGTTGCAGGGCATTGGTAGAGGAGATGAACATGGCTCTTCCAAGCCATCCACCGAGATGGTTTCAAGAGAGCCCAAGATTCAGGTTGATACGAAAGTGATGGCATCAAGGTTCCATTTCACGTAGCCAACCAGATGAAGGGAATAAACTCCAAGATGTCTCTTTCGAGTTCCAGGGAAACACAAAAATCTCAAGCTAACCATGGAGGTAAATAACAGAGTCTAAACATTCTAAAATACTCCAAATACAAACTCCATAAGAAAATATACTTGCAGCAATAGACAATGCCAAAGAAACAGACTGAAACCATATGCAACAAAGAAGAGATAATTAGGAAGAGGCGCGACTTGCATGGCTTAAGAATGAGACATTGAAGGTATGAACTATGCTCACAATAACAGTCACAAACTTGAACATTTCCCAGGCAGTAAGAAACCCCACAATCTCACTATGCACGCACAACTATCTCTGAGATAGGTAGTGTTATATTTTAACTAATCGTCGCTTTCAATACAATCAGTGCAATAACAAACTAGGCACATGTATTACTGCTGACACCTAACAAAATTTCCTACATAATTACATTTATATGGTAGAGCTTCTCAAGGAACACAGATGCAATGATGGCACTGGTAACAACCTCTTCCACTAAGTGAGTTTAGAGTTTCCAGAAACCAGTTTGATACTAAGATCAAGCATTAAAATCACAACCCCAAGAATAAGCAACAATGACGATTAACAGGAGCCAAAAAAAAAAACAAGAAGTAAATCGTAGCCAAAGTGAAACCGAGCCATGAAATCAATAGATAAAATACAATGATCAATTGCAGTTTTACAAATACACGTCCATTGAATACTTTATGATACAAGATTCAATAAACAAAGTCATCAATAAACACGTGTTGTTTTCAACAAGCAGAAAGAGAGAGAGCTGTCAATTGCATTATGAGAGCTATCCATTGCATTATTCGAAGAACAAACAAAGGGATCAAGCCAACCAAGTTTCCTTCAGTCGTTGACGGAGATGGTGATCGAAACCATCCTCTTACACAACCCCAAATTCATTCTTCATTCCCCACCAACAACTTCTTTCCTTCAGCTCTTTTCTCAATCTTCCCACTCAACTCCCCCGACATTCTCCAGTCTTCAATTTCCTACAAACTATCTTGCTTTCAGAGCATTGTGCCGAGTTTTTTTTGGTCTGATCGCCCCCAAAAAAGAAAAACTTCCCCCCAATTCTTTTTTTTTTATGGTTGATATAAAAAGAATTTCCTTTATCTTTCGAATTGCCAAAAAAAACAAACAAAGATAGCGAGTTTCCATTATCATTTCAGTCCTTTCAAAAAGCAGGAACATGCATTCGTCCTTTTGAGTTCTTCTAACGATTTTTCCACTAGTCTAAAATCTTATTGCTTTTATTTGATTAAAGACTCATATTTATCTCCTCTTTCAATTTAAAAAAAAACCCCTTCTATTAATACTTATCTTTAAATTTTATTTTATTTTATTTTATTTTCTTATCGTAACTTTCGTTTTAAAACTTATCTCTAAATTTTGAAATCATATTGTTTTCAACCTTTATTTATTGTTTTCTTCCCTAGTTTAAATCTTATGTTCAAGACTTGTTAGAAATCATGTTAGCTTTCCTTCTAAAATTTATTTTAATTTCTTGATTTAATTATAAGTAAACACTTACTTTCTATATTGATTTGAGCTAATGTTTCCATCAATTTTAATTTACTTATATTGATTAATCAAAATATTAACTTATCATGAACACAAGACCAATTAAACAATGCAATAATGAAACCAACACGACACCACAACTCAATTAACCATACTTACTCAATAATACTTTTACGAAAACAACATGACCACTCAACAGTTAGCTTACTTGAATTACTAGAATGACCAAAACGGAGAGGTATTACATCCTCCCCCACTAGGCTTTGACTTACTCCTGGAAGTCAAGCTCAAGCATATACATAGAACACCAGAATTACCGATAGTATCAACAATCACTTAAAAATAATAATAATAATAATGACATCAGAGGAAAAGAAACAATACCAATAACAAAGGGGAAAATTGCAACAGACCACAAGGACGGTGTGACGAACTCGGGATGGAAAACCTAGCTACTATCTCCCAATCGAATACCGTTGATCAATGGACACGCTCAGACCTGTGAAGCCAGGTGGAGTCGATGTCATGTACCTGTCAATCTGCATCAAAGAGCATGTTGAACATGCAATATATATATATATATATAATATCATCAAACACACCGTGAAGAGGAAATCTCAAAATTGTAGGGCGCTCGCAAGCAAGTGATACAATCCCATCCCTTTCACCAATACAATATCACTAACTGACGCATCTAACATCAATGATATGATCAACAACATAAAATATCATTTAATTAAATATCTTCTAAGTTACTCCAAAACATGTCTTAAAGATAGCATCAGAATAAAATCACATCACATTGAAATACATCGTTTAAACATTGAAGTCAGAAGTAACCAAGTTCCAAAGTCAATGCATAATCAGACACAATCATCACAAAGCAAACACTTGTCGAGCCAACCATTCAAAATGGAGGGGCATTACATTTCCCCCCCCCTAGGGTCAGGCTCACTCTTAGAAGCCTGCAAGCACCCCTAGCACAACTTCATAAGTTCACACATGATTAATGGTTCAAAACCTAAATCACTCCATAGCTCATTATAAAATAACAACAACCCATGCTATAATCAACACAACCAAGCACACTATCAACCTATACAATCAACATGGTGGAGCATCCCACCAGCAAATCTCCAAATCACATAACCATGGATTAACATACATAGTGCCCTATGCACCAATACACATTATTGAGAATCATCATAAAGCCACACCTAATGTGATATCATTACAACATTTACTCAAGGCAAGGTATGCAACATTATCATTTCAACGTTCATTTAACATTTTGCATTTGAATCCAGGCACAATAATTTTAACATCTATATGATTTCCTAAGACTCAACAATAAAGTTGGGGACTATATGCCACCCCAACAATATGCACCTATTATGCAATTATCCTTACATGTAATTGTTTCACTAATCCATTTTCTCTATACTTTTACTTACTGCAAAACAATTTTCTATTCATAAAATACATTTTTCATAATTATGAATGCAACTTGGGGACTTAGGTCCTTTACCCAAGGTTCAATTTATTAAAACAATCCTTAATGAATACAAAAACATTCTCTCATAAAATACAACATATCATGGGTGTCAATACCCCACACACTTAAGGACAGTCATTTTCGTTAATCCAATAGCAAGAGAGAGAAGACAAGATATTTACATGAATGTACTCATGGTTTCATCATCACACACACACTTTCACACATTGCATCAACCACATGAGAGCATGTACAAATTTCTATAATTAACAACATTTTCATTCATTTCCTATTAACATATTTCATAAGTCTCTATTCAATATAAAATGCAAAAGAACTCCAACACCACATAAGGGTCAATCAAGCAATCACTTGCACAAAGAGATAAAGCACAAGAAAACATGCATCAGATACTTGCATGGAGAGAGAAAACAACAAGACTCCAAAATAGAATACACACCCAAGGAATTCCTTGATACCCTCAAGGTCAAATAGAGCTTTCAGAAACATGAGCATCATTCCTCCAAAACACAAGACAAGGTTGGAAAATTCCACTCTCTAAAACGCCATACCAAGGCACTAAGGGCAAGAGGTCCTATGACTTTCTCGCCCCAAGAAGTACTTGGAACACACCCAACAACACACTACAACCACACTTAAGAACCACTCAAGGGTCATCTCCTTTTACACAATATAAGAGCATAAAAAAGGAGATCAATCAAAACACACTTCTTGGTAGGTTCACGGCCTACCTAACTCTCACAAAGCATTCATCAAAAGGAAATGCAAAGGGTGGATATAATCAACAAAACTAGTTGTCATCCACCACACACATAACACACCAAACTTACACACTACACAATTGTCCATGATGCATTCTTCCAGTAGGAAGGATATCGGTGCATTGCGCACTACACCGAGTGTCCTATCCTTTCCACTGACTTCCCACACCATTGGACCTATACCACCTCACAACATCTTCTACAAAGACAAGTGATATCAACTCAAAAGAGAAACACAACTACCGAATAGAGCATCTAGGTTAACACCATGGCTCATAGTGCCTAGAGTATAACATACGCTACTAATAGCTTAATGGGTCCACGTTATCCCAGAGCACCCAGTGTTTAAACCTGGCTCTGATACCATATGTAACACCCCACCACGCAACCCTAGGGAAAGATGCAATTTACTAAACAAACAAATTAATTTTTTTTGTTTTTAAAACAAGAACAATTAACATACAAGTTCACTTAACCATTTCCAACCATTTCCCTAAGGTTACGAAACCGTGTTACTGAAACCAAACGCATAACATGAATTAAAACCATATCATATAATTACTTAACAATTAAAGTTCACATACATTCCATTTATAATAAATTTACATCCAAGAATATGAAGTGCCACATGATTCCAAACAATATAGCTTACAACATGTTTACAAAACTCATTCCCCGAATGAGGTAAATCCAACAAATATGATAACATATTACAAATTCTGCCTCGATAACCAAATGAGGGGTAAACAAAATAAAATAAGTACTGAGAGAACAAGACATGAGAATTAACTGATTCCCGCGAGCTCTCCATCTGGAAATCTCGACCACACGAACAAGAAGAATAACCAACGGATTAAGATGCACACCACCCAACCACATGGAATCCAAAAGGTCCCACTCCCTCCATGCTAGGAGATAGTAACAGGGAATTCCTACACAAGACCATCTACCACTAGACACAAGCTAAAACATAACTAAACTGAAACAACAACAACCACAATATCACTTAACAACTACAATGACAAAGTCACTTGACAACTACAATCACAAAGTCACTTAACAACTACAATCACAATATCACTTAACACGAGGTTACAATGCTTCCAGAGAACAAAGATCATGTACATCGCACAATAACTGATTAACTGTCAACATAGGAAGAATGTCATGCATAAATTGCCATGAGTTACCCTGGCTCAACCTTCCTAGGCTACCAGACCCCCATCCTGGTTACCCTGGCTTGCCTCTACTAGCCGCCGGACCCTCATGCAAAACTATGCATCCCATCTCATCTCGAGCCTTATCATTCACTTGCTTCACGAGAGATACATTCTTTATCTTTATTAGTGTGGAAGATCCCCATTAATTCTTTTAGATTATCACTTAGTTAAACTCTAGGTGAGTTACCCTGGCGCCCCTTTGTGTGCCGGACCCCCACAAAGATCCACTCTCCTATCGACAATACACAAGGAACAATACCACAATAGGTAACTAGACAACATAACCTCTCTAATCCAAGGAGGAAACAAAACAAGGAAACTCACTCCGAACACTGGAGGAAATCAAATACGAAAACACACTCCTTCCAAAGGAGGTACAAATCTCTTTACCCTCTCCTATTTCCTAGGAGGCACAAATCCCCGTTCATGGAAACCGGGTACAACATAATAGTACAACTCTACACCATTCCCAAGGTGATTCACAAATTGAACCTCTACACAAAACATCCCACTCTAGAGAACTTCTCTAGAAGACTTACATAGACCCTTAACCCCAATTTCCAGACATGGAGAATGAAAGAAACATGATAGAAAAACATTCCAAGCAACTCAATCTCTAACGTTAGGGTTTCCTAAACCCAGTCAAACACAGTATCCAATCTTGCATTTACTCAATCAAATACATCAAATTCACTTCCCAACATTGAAGTATTACAAACCAATCATTTAGTTTAAATTTCAAAATTAACTTCCCTCATCAAAGCGTTCTAATAAATAAAGTCATCTAAATAAAATAATCAACCCTTACTCTATGTTTAACAGTTGTATTCATAATCGAGGTGTTAGAATTTCAAGTAAAGAAAGATATGTTGAGAACCACACTTTTAAAAGAATATCAAATCAACTATTAAATAACCACGAATGACGCAACAAGCATTAACTATCAAAAGATAACCTAATTCACAATGGTATAATAATAAACCTTGCTACAATTAAATTAGAATCTTGCTATTATAATAAGAGTTTAGTATTGATACCATTACTTTCACAAAAATATTTAGTGAATATTTCCAAAACTATTTACCATGTGTTATATATTTTATTTCATAATGTTAAAGGAATTTTAACGAAATAAAGCTTCTATTTCAATTCTACTTATATATATATATCTTATTAAATCTATAGAAGGCACCAGTACCAATACAATTTTATATCCTTAATCTCTAGCATTATAAACTCTTCCACATATTTCTTTATAATAATCCTACAATCAAATTAAATTACTTCCAAATAATCATACATTAAAGACAACTCAAGTGACCACTAATTTGTTTTCCAATACTTTAGAATATACATAATTTAGCTATTTAACATCCTTTTAATTGAGAACTTAATAAAAAAAAAAAACAACATTAATCAAATTAAAGCTAAGGAGAAAAAAAAAAATAGGACAATCATGATTTAAATACATCTTCAACTCAGAGAGTAAAGTGTATTATTTTACTTACCCTGGAAATAGATATTTTATCTACTAAGGTGACAAAATGTGCAAGGAACTTTTGTGTATGGACCAAACTGAAAGGATCTTTAAAAGAGATCGATTTAAATTAAAAATGTGAGGGATTATAATAGTTGCCCTAAAGAGAAAGTTTGGACAACTTACAACAAGCTAATTATCTTGGCAACTACTAAACTTAGAGGCTTGAACTCAAGGATTAGCAACAATCAACAGAGGGAGAGACACTTTAATAATAAAGGATTGAACATTGACCAAGCACTACAGAATGACGATGTTGGGCACATAGGTTAATGGACGCTTGGGGTTTAAGATAGAAATTCACATTGCAAATTAATCAAAGAACTCAATATCAACACAGGAAGCAATATCTACACTGACTCAAGGATCGATTTTAGAGGGATATAATATCATAGCTATTTCATCGCATACAAATTAGATATGAGGAGCTCGATCGGGTGCAAAGATAAGGTTGAAGATCACATAATAATGTTTGGCTAAAGGCGAGCTGCATCGACAACCCAGGCATAACATGCAAGGTGAAAGAATGAGGATACAACAAGAAGATTGGTTGCAGGGCATTGGTAGAGGAGATGAACATGGCTCTTCCAAGCCATCCACCGAGATGGTTTCAAGAGAGCCCAAGATTCAGGTTGATACGAAAGTGATGGCATCAAGGTTCCATTTCACGTAGCCAACCAGATGAAGGGAATAAACTCTAAGATGTCTCTTTCGAGTTCCAGGGAAACACAAAAATCTCAAGGTAACCATGGAGGTAAATAACAGAGTCTAAACATTCTAAAATACTCCAAATACAAACTCCATACGAAAATATACTTGTAGCAATAGACAATGCCAAAGAAACAGACTGAAACCATATGCAACGAATGAAGAGATAATAAGGAAGAGGCACGACTTGCATGGCTTAAGACTGAGACATTGAAGGTATGAACTATGCTCACAATAACAGTCACAAACTTGAACATTTCCCAGGTAGCAAGAAACCCCACAATCTCACTATGCACACGCAACTATCTTTGAGATAGGTAGTGTTATATTTTAACTAATCGTCGCTTTCAATACAATTAGTGCAATAACAAACTAGGCACATGTATTACTGCTGACACCTAAGAAAATTTCCTACATAATTACATTTATATGGTAGAGCTTCTCAAGGAACACAGATGCAATGATGGCACTGGTAACAACCTCTTCCACTAAGCGAGTTTAGAGTTTCCAGAAACTAGTTTGATACTAAGATCAAGCATGAAAATCACAACCCCAACAATAAGCAACAATGACGATTAACAGGAGCCAAAAAAAAAAACAAGAAGTAAATTGTAGCCAAAGTGAAACCGAGCCATGAAATCAATAGACAAAATACAATGATTGCAGTTTTACAAATACACGTCCATTGAATACTTTATGATACGATATTCAATAAACAAAGTCATCAACAAACACGTGTTGTTTTCAACAAGCAGAAAGAGAGAGAGTTGTCAATTGCATTATGAGAGCTATCCATTGCATTATTCGAAGAGCAAACAAAGGGATCAAGCCAACCTGGTTTCCTTCAGTCGTTGACGAAGATGGTGATCGAAACCGTCCTCTTATGCAACCCCAAATTCATTCTTCATTCCCCACCAACAACTTCTTGCCTTCAGCTCTTTTCTCAATCTTCCCACTCAACTCCCCCGACATTCTCCAGTCTTCAATTTCCTACAAACTATCTTGCTTTCAGAGCATTGTGCCGAGTTTTTTTTTGGTCTGATCGCCCCCAAACAAGAAAAACTTCCCCCCAATTCTTTTTTTTTATGGTTGATATAAAAAGAATTTCCTTTAGCTTTCGAATTGCCAAAAAAAACAAACAAAGATAGCAAGTTTCTATTATCATTTCAGTCCTTTCAAAAAGCAGGAACATGCATTCGTCCTTTTGAGTTCTTCTAACGATTTTTCCACTAGTCTAAAATCTTATTGCTTTTATTTGATTAAAGACTCATATTTATCTCCTCTTTCAATTTAAAAAAAAACCCCTTCTATTAATACTTATCTTTAAATTTTATTTTATTTTATTTTATTTTCTTATCATAATTTTCGTTTTAAAACTTATCTCTAAATTTTGAAATCATATTGTTTTCAACCTTTATTTATTGTTTTCTTCCCTAGTTTAAATCTTATCTTCAAGACTTGTTAGAAATCATGTTAGCTTTCCTTCTAAAATTTATTTTAATTTCTTGATTTAATTATAATTAAACACTTACTTTCTATATTGATTTGAGCTAATGTTTCCATCAATTTTAATTTACTTATATTGATTAATCAAAATATTAACTTATCACGAACACAAGACCAATTAAACAATTCAATCATGAAACCAACACGACACCACAACTCAATTAACCATACTTACTCAATAATACTTTTACGAAAACAACATGACCAATCAACAGTTAGCTTACTTGAATTACTAGAATGACCCAAACGGAGAGGTATTACAAACAATATCCAAAAATAAGACAAGTTGTTACAAATAAGAAACATGTATTGTCCTTTCAAAATTAACATTCTATGTATTCAGATCAAATACAATGAACAACCTGCATTGCTTATTATGAAATATAACGAACAATCACAAAACTATATTTCCAACAAGATGCAACATACAACACTTATTAATAGATGTTAGGATATCTTAACCCAAAGAACCTATCATAACCATGTAATCAAATTATGTGTGCCATAAGGATCGCCACTTTGAATGGCCTTTAGGTGGACAAAAATTGAAGAGGAAGAGAGAATTCTCATCATTGACTTCCAAGAAGTTGAACGCTATTGAATTTTGTTCAAAATCTTGTGATTATCCATTTTCTCATAGAAACTACATTTCAATGTTGATTTTGAAAATGGTTTGAGACAACACAAAACCCAAGGTGTTGGTGTCTACATTCCAAAAAGGATTTAGGTTTCCATTATAATTAAAGCTTTAGTCGAGATAATGGTGAAGGCTTGTGTACTACATGGAGGAAATAGAGGTTCAAATCTAGAGTAGAGTACTTGCACCCTAGATGAACAATATTCAAGTTAAATTGAAAAAGATGCCCTTGCAGGCTGCCACAATTGAGGTCTCATACATGATATTGGTGTCTTGCTTGTCACTGGCTTAAAAATTATCCTTATTTTTCTTTATGCCCCATAATTCAAACCATAGAAGTATGACATACCATAAAAAATCAAGTTTAACCAACACTCTTTCAACATCCAGTTTGTTTTTAGTCATCAACATTAAGATAGAACTTCTGACACCATTAAGAGAGATAAATGTTTTGACCAAATTTGTATTACATCGACTACAATAGTGGTGTACCATGTGAAAACTCTAGGTGTTAATAATAGTAATATCTAACCCCTTTTATAGATTATGCCATTCACCTAACAATATTTTTAGATTATGACATTCTCAATGGAGATTAGGCAATCTATTGATAGATGTAATCAAGGATACTTATAAGCATGATATAATGATTTTACTCCAAATGAGAACAATGGCATGGGTACATTAGTTCACATCATCATTTGTGACATGCTCATCTAGGACTACATCGAAAACAAATTCATGCTTCTCTACATATGTTGTCAAGTCCATCTAAAGGAAAAAAATTGTTTTAGTCATAATACAACGTTGTGGTCTCTAAGCTCAATGCTACTATAATTGCTTTCAAAATCTAGGGAAAACTAAGTTGCTCAAATTCACTATGTTATCCAATAGATATAAATTTTTGAAACAATTTAAGGATGATCATGCTTGAGTTGTCAAAAGATAATATTTTGATAAGATTATAATATTACATGATGTTATAGATTAAGAAGCATAATTGTACTTGTTGTGTAGCCAAATTTTTTTGAGGATGAGGTAGTTTATTTTTTATAGTTTAGAATGAACACGTGTGGATGAAAGGAATTGAGAGGAATAGAAAGAGTTTGTTCAGGTAAACATAGTTACAAACAATCTGCACAGTTTGTCAGGTTTTCCTAATTGATAAGTAGGTATCTACTTGAATATTAACTTATAAGGTTGAAAGGAATTGAGATGAATATGCATAGCTAGTTATGCTTTCCTACTTAACAAGTAGAGGAATCAATTAAAAAAAATATTTCTTAAAAATCTATATTTGACTCAAATATTAAAATGCATATATTTAATTTTTATGTTCTTTGAAAATTAAAATTTGTTTTGAAGATAGTTTTTTTTCTAAAATAATTTTATGTGGCTCAAACCCATATTCTTATGAAAATATCTTGAAGGAAATTATGTTTTTCTTATAAAAAAAATAATCTAATAATTAAAATAATTTTTCTTTATATTATTTCCTCTAAATTATTTTACTCAATCAATTTATTTACAATTTTTAAAATCATATATGTTTCATTACTTCAATAAATTAAAGTTTAATATTTTATGATAATATTTTTATTCAAATATTAATATAAAAAAGGGAATCATGTCAATTTTAATTTATATAGTTATAAATATATATATTACTAATTAATACATATATAAATATAATAATTATATATATATATATATATATATTTATTTATTTTAATTCAATATAAATATTTAAAATATATATTTACAGCGTGCATAAATCCATGGCGAGGCCAATGGCCTTGTTACTTTAAAAAAATTAATAAAATTTTAATTTTATTATTAATTAATATTATTTATTTTTTAAAAAATTATAATATAATATAAAATATATATATTTGTCTTTACAAATATTTAAATTTATTATATATTTATATATATATATAAAATATTTAATATGAACATTTAAATTGGATATGAAAATTTAAACTTGGCTAAAACTAAACATTTTTTTTAATTTAAATGAGAAGAAAAAAATCTTTAAATTTAGACTATTTATTTAATTAATATAATAAAGTTATTTATTTCCTTATTAATTATTAATTAGTTAACATGTTTTATTTCACAAACTAATATATAGTAATTAATATAAGTTGTAAATAGAAGGTGAATTATTTCTAAAACAAATATGATAGAATTTGTGATTGATTTAAATGATTAATTTATTAATATTAATTTAAATTTGATTTAAAAGTAATTACTCTTAATTTTAAAGTTGATTTTTAAAAATAATAAATATTTTCTAAAAGTAATTAGTATTTATTCTAAATAATTTGTAGTCTTAATTCATTTATTTTGCAAAACATATGTTAGTAATTAGAGTTAGTTCAAATTTCAAAGCAATTGAAAATTTGTTAGTTTAAATATATGTTTAATAAGTGTTGTTTTAGAATTAATTTATGACAAAAGAGGTGAATAGTATTAATTTATTTAAATTATAATATAAAAATAATTTACAAGGTATTAATTTATTTTTAAATAATAATTAATTAATTTATATTGAAAAGTAATTTTTTTGAGTAATTGGTATTAATATTTTGAAAGAATTAGCTCAATTAAATTTATGCTACAAATCAATTTAGTATTAAAGGTAATTAAAAATAGTTGAATTTTGATGTTATATTGATTAATTAGTTAGCATTTGTTATTCAAAGTTTAAATTTTATTAATTATTATTATTATTTTAATAATGCAAAGGAAAATAGTAAATAAATGTTACATACCCAATGTGAGGGGTAATTAGTAAGTAATTTAATGAAAAGTAATTTATTGTTATAGTGTAATTTAATAAAAAGTAATTTATCGTTATAGTGTAATTTAATTTTCAAAATAGTTAGTATGGTTTACCTCATTGAATTATTGGAAATAAACAACCTAAGTTTAAAAAAACTCATTAATGGATTATATTGGGTGAAATTTGTCTACCAATTAGATTGAAGAGAATTGAATTTTGAAATATATTTTGTTATAAAATTGGCATGTATACATTGATAATAGATAAAAACAAATCAAATAGAAAAAATGCTTTAGCTCTCATTGGTTAAAAAGAGAATTATTAATAACTAGTTAAGATTTGGTGGTGCCTATAGTTCCCTGACAAGAACTAATAAAAAGATTCAAAATAACGAAATAGATTAATTACAAGTGAAAAAATAAAAATAAATTATTATGGTCTTTGTGGCAAAAAAACCTTGAAAAGTTGCGATAAAAAAGTTTATGCTTCCTGAAAATCCGCCCTTATCGCTCAAAGTTTTGTAGCCAATAAAATTGAGAAAAATTAATTTTTGAAATTTGAAAAGTTAAAAATATTGCATATTTACTTTAACTATATACAAATATTTGTCAAACAGAAAAAAAGTTGAGTTCTCATTTGTTAAAATCAAAGTTATTAATAACTTGCTAAGGAAAAGGGGTCGCCTATAGTTCCCTTGGCAAGAACTAAAAAATAAATGTGTTTTCAATGTTTATTTGTCAGTTTAAAAGATGTGCCAATAATGTTGCAATCACTAATGATTAATTTTTTCTTGATGGTTAAAATAGATTGGTAAGTAAATTTATCTATAATAAGTAAATTTATAATTGATTTTTCGATAAGTAATCAATATTTCATAAATTTATCTATAATTCTTATTTAATTTTTCTTAATTATATTAAATTATATTTTATTAAATTGTTAAAATTTTAAGCTTGCTTATAAATAATTTTATGTGTTTTATAATTAACTTGGATATTGTGTATGTTAAGGTTTAAGTTATGAATGTTATAACATATAAAAAAATAAATTTGTTTCAATGTTTATTTGTTAGTTGATGAGAATAATGTTGCATAGTAATGATTAAATTTTTCTTGATTGGTTAAGGATATTGTGAAATTATTCTATGTTAATTTAATGTTATGAATGCTATAAAGAAAATATTTTAATATATTTTAATGCATCTTTATATTTTATAAACAAACATCTAAAATAAAAATGTGATTGTAAAAAAAATACAACTTAATGAGTGAACATACATTTAAAGTTAAAAGTGAAATTATAAAACAAATTGTAGATTTATTTTATTTTTCTTCTATAAATATAAATTTTTTATTTGTCGTCTGCCTAGTAGTGCCTACTTCTCCTTTTAATGAATGTTTTATTTTGCAAGGGTTGATTTAGTGCTACCGTTGATCTATTTCCTACAGATATCAACAATGCCCGCCATCCCATGATCGGGAATTCAAGGATTGTGAAATCACGGGTGGGCGCCACATGTCCTATCCGGGGGAGGCCAAGGGTTGATTTAGTGCTACCGTTGATCTATTTCCTGTAGATATCAACGGTGCCCACCGTCCCGTGATCGAGAATTCAAGGATCGCGAAATCACGGGTGGGCACCACGTGTCCTAGCTAGGGGATCAAATTTGAGCTATCGCTGACCAACTACCATTTGATCTGAGCCGTTCCATGCCATCCCGCAATGGTGCTTGGGTTGATTGCGAAATCACAGGCGGGTGCCACGTGTCTCATCCAATGAAGGCTAAAGAGTAAAGGAAACACTAGCTAGCTTTAAATGTATTAAGGGGCGGATTACTAAAGTGTTCTCGAGACACACATGTTCTAAATCTACGGATATGTTATAATCTCGCTAGAAAAGCTGCTCAAAGGTTAACGACATGGCTGGCGACTATGTTAAAGGAACGAGATCAACGGCGCCCGCTATCCCACGATCAACGATTACAAGGATCGCGATATCATGGGCGGGTGCCACATGCCCTTCATAAAGGATGAAATCTGCGTGACCATTGATGAGCTATCTCTTCAAGATTGATGGTGCCCGCCATCCCACGATTAGGAATTTTGGGATCGCGATGTCGCGGGTGCCTACCACGTTTCTCATCCAATGAAGCCTAAGGAGTGAAGAAAGCGTTCATCGATTTTAAATGTATTACGAGGCAGATTACTAATGCGCTTGTAAGATGCACGTGATTTATTTCAATGCAGATGTTATGATTTTAAGGGAAAAGCTACTCGACAGTTAAAGGAAAGGACATTGACCTTTTTTGAAGGAGCAGGCTTTATGGTAAAAAGATCGACGGTGCCTGCCATCCCGCAATGATAAATCAAAGGATTGCGATATGGTGGGCAACCGCCACATGGCATTCCTTCACGGCATATGACATAGTGGGCCCCTTTATTGCCATGTTGGTGATTATGTCAGCCTGTTTTAAAGATGGCCGTCGATGATTTGATCAAACTGAAGGATCAACGACTCAAATTTAAATATGTATAAAATTATGGTTGGAGCCATTCGTTCTGCCCGCGAGTGAGCTTTAATGGAGGATGAGACATCCACTGGTAGAATTTGATCAACATAAAATCAAATTACTCATCTCATTTGTATCATAAAGCATCCAAGTATTTCGTGAAAACAATTTCAGAACCAAAGGTGAAATTGCGAGCAGCTGCTACCAGAAATTGGAGTTTGTGCGAAAAAAGCCGTGAGTTAATTTTCTCTATTTCCCAGTCATTCTACACCTAAATTTGGGAAGGGGGGGTCTGCTATACTTATCACTGAGTTCATTAAAATCTTTTGTTAGGGCTATTATTTAATCATAAATTATGAGGAATTGTGGTATTTTTACTCTATAATTTCCTATCTCTACTTAGTCATAGCCACTTCAAGTGTAACATTGTAGTGAGGCCATAGTTTGTCTAAAATGGCACCAACCAAGTAGCACTCTGGCCACATTGAGTATTTAAAAAGAAACTTGTACGATGATTTCCTAGATCAATTTCCATTATCAACAAATGAGAGAAGGAAAGGTTTGGTGTTGATGCGAGGGAAAATCCTAGGGTAGGGGTTGGTGTGTAATAATTCCAACATTGTTGATGCTAGGGTTCCACTCACAGGCTTAGAAATGTTCAGATTATGGTATGGATAGAGGAATTTGCCTCATCCTTTTTCAAATGGATGGATGTACGACATGGGAAAGCTGGTTGTTCCAAATGTGTTCCCTAATGTGGACTTACTTAGAGCAGTGGCCAAAAGATATGACCCTATCACACGGGTAATCAAAGATAATGATGGAGGGGTTCTAATGGAAATTAATAGAGATGTTATCCATCAGGACTTTGATTTGAGGAGCCAAGTGATGACTTGGTTCCATTAATCTTGAAGAAATGAAGCTGTGAGTATACAAAATTGAAATCTCTTTAGGTTAAGCTGCTTCCATCTCATATCCTCGTTGGCTGTGGGGTTCACAATTTCACATCAGCCCTAGTGACCAGGAACCCTTCAGATTGAATTGTTTTGGAAAGCCTTTCCTGGCTACTTTCTATTCACTATGTCAGATTTTGGGTTTTAGCCCTGGTGCAGTAATGCCGATTGCATACATGTTCATGGGGGTGCAAATACAACACCTTAACTTCTCTATAACATATGACTTTGCTTCTTTTTTGGTGGAGAGGATAGATGAAGGACTGTCGAAGTTGCAAAATAGTGATACTGGTACTTAATTCTTTTGGTATTCCATGTTGATGCATATGTTCTTGTTTATGAATGCTGATTTCTTTGCTAAGAATATGAACTTAAGACAATCAGTTAATGGAGAAAGATTGCCAGTACAGATATGTGCTGCAAATTTATCCTATAATAAGGAAAGCACCAGTTATGTGCAATTTGATAATTGTTTTGCTACAAGATTGAGGGCTAGATTGATGGTAAATGTACCTAGGATCCCTCAAGAACTGCATAATTTCCTTAGGCCGAAGGAGAGGAAACCAGAATTGAGGGTTTTACATAACTAGGGTGACATTATCCCATATCCAGTCAGCACTGTCCTGAGAATATATGGATTTCAAGGAACCCCTCACATACTGCCATTCAATGTGCCACCAAGACTAGGGTTTGCAGAAGTTATGTGGCAGATGGGGTGTATTCATGAAGATAACCTAACTAGAAAGGGGAAGGGAACATTATTCCCTGATTATACAGCAATGTCTAACTTTACATTTTCAAAGGGAGGCTGGACACATTTTGACAAATTCTTTGTTGATTACCATTTGAGATTTGGTCCAAGGCAACAACATGATCCTGAAGGTTTCTTTGCTCTTTTTAGACAAAGAATAAAATGTGGCAAATTTGCACATGAGTTCAATTTCCCTGAGGACCTGATCAGGAATGAATTTGATTTAAATAGATAGGAATTGAACAAGGAAAAGTGGATAGCTTATAGTAAGCTACTAGATATTGCGCCGGAAATGATCCCAATGATCCATTGATGGAATTCACTCCATACCACAAGAGAATTAATTTTTTAATGAATAATTTCAAGGAGATAATGGACACCTTGACAGCCAAAAAGATAAATTTAAGGCTAAGTCTGGATATGCAAGGACAAAGTGATATGCCAATTGAAACAAGGTGAGTATGTCAGCCTACAGAAAGGCAGCCCATCTATAGGAGGAAAAGGGATACTGGCAGTGATGAGGAAGAAGTAGACAGAAAAGGGAAGAAAATAATGAAGGCACCTTCACGACCAAGCCCAAAATTAAAAGTAACTGGGGCTGTCAAAATCATTGAATTAAAATCTTCACCACAGCGCAGTCCCCCATCACAACCACCTGAGCCAAGTCCTAAGAGGCAAAGAATTGATCACCTACCAGAGGATTTCACAGATGAAATTATTGTTACTGATCAAGACATGCAGGTTGGTATGTCATCCCCTCCTAGGTCAGTTGAATTGGTTCTATCCGATTTGGATATGAATGGTAAGAGTGTGCAGGATGCAAGAATGGAGGCTTGCAAGGAGTTCTTAGATGACAATGCACTTGTAAAGACTCCTGTATTCTTGCAATTGACATGGAGGATGAAATTTGAGGAATATCAAAATAAATGCAAAGAGAGAAGAGAACTAAGGCCTGACAGGTCAGATCAAGAGAATGATGATGAAGTGAAAGCTAAACTAATGGAAGAGTTCAAAAACATCACTCCTGAAGAAGGAAGACAACTAGTGAATCAAGCTGGGGTTTTGATTTTTTCTGAATGGGACATCGCAGATGCAGTGGCTTTCAGTGCCATTATGAAGTCCAAGAATCCTTTTCAGGATTCTGAAGAAGTTAAGGCAGCATTACAAAAATATGCCTTCAGTGAGGAATATGAGAACTTGGCAATTTGGGCATTGGCTCCACAAGGAAGAAAGCCAGACATTGCTGATATTAATCCAAATTTCAAAGGAGGATTAATAATAAAGAGGGCTTCAGAGAGTACAACAACTGAAGCCACTAGTTTAACTATGAATGTGGCCAAGTTGGCCCAAAAGACTACCTAAAAGGGAGGAGGCTGAAAGAAAGAGCCCAATGGAGAAGCATAACATTTTAATTGAAGAATATAGTAAAATGCAATAGAGGAATGTTGAGCTACAAACTGAAGTAGTAGAAAGGTTCAAGCATAGACATACCTGAAACATCCAATGCCTGAACCAAAGACATCACCTCCCACAACAGGGTCAATGCCTCCTGCTTCTCCAAATGTTTCTACACCAGGGTCTCCCATTCAAAATCCTGCTCTTACCCCTCCTCTAGAACAAGTTGATGAACAAACAAAGTGCTCTATTGATCCAACAAAGAGGTAGCTCATGCAGGAAATTGATCAATTACAGACATCACTAAGGGTAAAAGAGGAGGGTTTTCTTTCAAAAGAAAAAGAAATTGTTACTCTTTTTTTGGAGCATTTAAATGAAAAGGTGGATAATAAACTGCCCTCTATACATTCTTTGTATTCTTTGCTATCTGAAGCAATAAATAATATTGATAGGGATAAGGAGATAGTGATTCTAATAATTCAAAATTGGATCCCTAGGGCAAATAATCTAGATGTTATGACTAAAGCCTCAAGGTTTGATGCAAATAACAGGCCCCAATCATTGAAGCCTACTTATATATTAGTTAAATCATTGCAAAGTTTTCAGACCTTACCAGATGATCTAAGTAGGAAGATAGGGAGTTGGTAAAGAACTTCAATGATTGGGGTAACACACTGTTACCTGATATAACTGATGAGCAGGGGGGAATCAGAACACTCCAACAATGGCAGGACTAAGCAAGTAAAGTCATCAATAATCAAATTTAAAAAAATTGTGATGACTCATATTATGATTTGTTGGTAAATTGTATGGATAAGATTATTGGTACCGGCTCATTTTTGGAATCTTTTGAAAGAGATGCTAATCAGCTAATGGTAAAGTATTTTCCTTATAGTACAAAGGTAAAAGAGGTGATTGATTTTGAATGGCCAACTAACAAAGTATACCACAGGTGGGTGGCTAAGTATTTGAATGATGATGAGTAAAAAGAGTGGGCTACCGATAGGTGGAAAATCAGATGTTGTAGTTACAACGTTTCCAGTTTTGTATGGATGACTTTCTTGGTGTGGGTTTCGCGTGGTTTTTTGTTATTGCATCAACCTTCCTCCGCCGACATGATGAACGAGAATATGCTCTAGGATGATTGTTGTTGTAATGATTTTTGAACAAGAATATTTTTCAAGGTGGTGGCTATTGTAACAAATTTTGGAATATCACCATGTGCTCCAATTGACTAATGACAGGTGTACTTTCTGGCCCGGTGCTTATTTACTCCTTCATTTTCTATAAGAAGGATTTCAAGGCCAGAAGTACGAGTTAGCAAGTTAGATAACTTTTGTCGAGCCTAGGTGAAGTTGCAGAGCGAATTGTAAAGTCTGATGGTTTTAGAGAAATGCAATTTAGGTTTTGAGTCATTATGTAATAGGGTTTCGGAGTTCATAGAGATTTAATGTTGTATAACAGTACTAGCATTTGAGTTGAAATGAAAAATCAAGCTCATGTCTCTCCATTGTATACATGCATATCTAAACTCCTTGGAATGAAATAACTAAGGGTTGTTTTATCCATCTCACTGTTGTAGTGTGTAAGATCTCTATTTTTAGCTTTAATTCAAGGAATTAATCAAAAATGCTTGAATGGGATTATAGGCGATATGTGTTGTATAAGGATTTGATAGGTAGTATTGGGTTAGAATATATGTTGATAAAATTGTAAAGCAATTTTCTCAAGGATCTTATATATTATGTGTTAAATCTCTCATAAACCCTTAAATGTTTATGAATTTGACTCCCTCAATGGATATATGATTAATTCTCATCTAAGTTGTAATTATTTGTGTAGTTTAGTATTTGTTTGACTTTTCCTAGAGCTTGCTACAAATTGCAAATCATTGACTATCTTATACAATAGATTGTGTTTAGTTATCTCATGCTCCAGATAGTTGATATTTTCTATGAACAGCCAATTCTAGTTGATATTATCTTATCGCGGTTGAGCTATTAAGGAGATCATCTGCTATTGTTAATGTTGTTTATAAT
>VDFB02354605.1:0-24489 GCA_007258455.2 Sequoia sempervirens
AGGACCACGTTAGTACGACATGTCATGAGAGAGGCAAAGAAGATTCAAAGTATGTGGCATATGAGGAATGAGCCTTATATGATGGCCAAACAAGTGGAGCAATTAGGTTTGAGGTATGATTCAAAATTCTTTGTTTGTACACGGAGCTTGCTTTATGAGGATTTGGTGTCGCCTCTTTTGGAGAGCCATTTGAAGGCTCACATCATAGGCTTGGATGGCATTATGAAGCATACACTTTGTGGATCGGCCACTAGTATTATGACCTCATGTGTAGATGGAGATATGGGTAATGCAAATTTGATTTGGTCTTTGATCATCCATGGAACACTTGAAGAGTTTGCTTGTGATGAGTCTCATCATGTTGATGACTCTTTGGTAAAGTATGTTGTTGCTCTATTTCAAAAATTTGTGATGCAAGCCATGGAGACACTTGCCTTTATTGGGCATACTTGGGAGGTGATGTTTTACTTTGTCACAAGGTATGGAGGTATTGCCATAATGTTTGGTTTTGAGTTACTAATGCTTGTGCTCCAGCTGGATTATGTCATAGGGATTGGGAAAAAGCATGAAGATCTTGGCCTTCCTGCCCTCGTTCATGAGAATCCACTCCATTCTCTGCTAAGGATTGACTGTTTTGCCCTATTGCACATTGAAATCCTACAGGCTACTTGGAGGACAACAGTTGTTTGGGTGTTTTGGAGAGGTTTGGGTCATCTCTTCATCATTGGGGAATGGCGTATGGGTGATACTCTACCATCATATGATAGTGGCAAAGATATTGACACTCACTTGGGTCTAATTTTCAGTTGGAAGCTTGTTGTTCTGATTTATATCAGCAACATAGGTGGGGCTGCTATGTTCTTTTGTGCACCTACGAGGGGTGTCTTGCACATTCATGGGGAATCCTTCAAAGTTGGAGAGTTAGTTGATGTTGATAGTTCCTCCAGGTAAATCTATCTCCTCAATTTTGTTGGATGTGGTAGTGTGATGATATGGGATCCAAGTGGCGGTATGCTCGTCATTGCTTGAGTACAAGCGATTTCGGGAAGGGAGGATTGTAATGTCCTTTTTGAGCGAGCAAGAGAAATAAGAGGGAAAAGTAATTTTATCATTTTGATTTTTGGCACCCTAGGGAAGGAGGTTAAATAAGATCTAAATTTGAATTTTGGCTCCTATGTTATTTTAATATTTTATTTGGGGCTGGGCGACCCCTTTGGGAGTTATAAGGAGGGCAAAAAATAAAAATAAAATAAATAATATAAAATTGAATTGGGGTTTGGCGCCCAATTGGGGGGATAAAAATTTTAATAAAAAGGAAAATTAAAAGAGGAAAAGTGGCGCCCAAATTGGGCCAACCTATTTGGAGAAATAAGGAGTGATTGCTATATAAACTAAGTCATTTGGAGGTTTTCATATCATGGGAATTATTCTGCTTTTTCAGATCAGCAATTATTGCAACTATTCCAAGGACGAAAACCCTTGTGAATAATAGAGGAGTTGGACGAAAACCTAGCTCTTCAAAGGAGGACTTCATGACAGAGGTTCACTTGTGCTTCAATGGAGTTTTATGCTAGATGTTCATGCTTAGATTTTCATATCATCCTAGGTGACATGAGGAGGGCAGATTTGGTGTTTTATTGACCTAGGGTTTCACCCTAGTGCCGAAGTTGCAAGAGGAGCACTTTGTTTTGAAAGGGCGAAATTGGCAAGTTTGGAGGTTGTTGACACGTTTTCAGGGGTTGCAAACCCTACATTCAAATCAGCAAGCCAATACACCCTTGTGGTAGGGTTTTGAAGACATTGAAATGATTATTGATATTCATAATTGCGTGATTACAAAAGGAGATGAAAACTCCTTATAAAGAAAATTACAAGATGTTTCTAAAAAGAAACCATCATTAACAGAAGCAAACTAAAGCAATTAATAGAAAGATGCTAAAACCAACTAAAGCGTAAGCAAAAGTTACTAAAAACTAAGATAACTCAGAGTAAACAGGCGACTAACTAAAGCTAAGATGACCATTAATATTACATTTAATATTTTTATACCCTCCCTTAATGGTCATCCGACAAACAAAAACTAAGTCTACCCATATTCAAATGGTGTATTAGTCATCAAAATGCATAATATGCAAACTCCTACTCAGTATATTGTGCCACTTGAGCACGTTGCTGAGGCACTTCTTGGTTGGACTTCTTATCAGCCAACAACTTTTTGCAAAATTTCTGGATATGACCAATCTTCCCAAAGTAATGGCAAGTAATAGACTTCTTGGAGCCCTCCTCCGAATTGCCTCGTCCTTTCTGCTGAGTGGACTTGCCTTTGCCAACATCCTTGGCAATAAATTCTTGTTCAACACTAGGAGACTCATTGTTGCTCCCAAATTGCTTCCTCCACCTATCTTGCTGCAAAAGCTTGTTGCATAGTTCATCAAACTTCTAGTCAACATTGGTGGATGTAATGTTGAGTGTTTCGATGAAGTGCTCGTAGGAACGTGGCAAACTTTTCAAAGTGATCACCACCATATCCTCCTCTTCCATCTTATGACCAATGGCCTCCAGTTGGTCGCGAATATCTTTGATTTTCGTCAAGTGCTCCTACAAAGACACTTGGTCATCCATCATAATAGAGAACATCATATTCTTCAGGAAGAAAGCCCTTCCCTTGTTTGAGGTCTCATGAAGATCTTTCAGATGCTTCTAGATCTCTGCAACAGACTTACCAAATGGTATTTCTAGTAATATCTCATCGGTGACAGTTAATTTTAGAAGCATAACTACCTCCCTATTACCTCCATCATACTTGTCCTGTTCCTTCCCAACAATAGTGGGACGAACATTTGTACCTAGAACAAGCTCATCTTGACACTGGTACTTAAAGATGGTAAGCATCCTCTGCTTCCATGTGTTGTAATTCTTTCCATTGAACCTTTGCGTATTTTCCAACATAACATTAGACAAAGACGCCATCCTCCCGTTTCCAAAGCACGAAAAACAAGGTAACTCTGTGATCAGCTGGCACAAACCTTGGTCGATCAGCTAGCACAAACCTTGGATGATCAACTAGCACAATTGTCTATTAAGAGGCTCAAAAATTGTGAGATTTTTTAGAAGAACCTTCAAAAACTCTGAAAAAGTAAGATTTTTTTTAGAAAAAAATCCTCAAAAAAACTCTTAGTTTTACAAAATTTTTTATTTTTCCCAGAAATATTTTGTCAAAACTGTTGCAAAGAATCGATGTTGTTCATTATATAGAGGAGACAAAGGCTCCTTAAATAGAATTACAAAGACGATTGTTTCTAAAAGAAACAATCATTAACAAGAGATGAAGTTAGAAACTACTGGATGACCATTAATAACATAAATAGAAAGATATTATTCTAATACCCTCCCTTAATGGTCCTCATTCTAACTACCCAAAGAGATAACAAAGAAGGCTGCCCCCTTCTTCTCTGAACTCTTCTGCAACAAAGACAAAAGCCTGCCACTGACTTTGCCACTTGAGATGAGTCTGTCACCAACCCTCGTAGAAATTGCAAAACTTCTGGAAATAACCAAAAAACAACACCAATCGTCCAAACTAATGTTGGAGAATTGTCCCTCCTTGTAACCAGAGATACACCAAGAACAACTGCCACGATTTTGAAGGAAAATCGACAAACCCTCCAAACTTCTGTAGATGAGCATGATGCCCTAGAACAGACTGCAAGAAGCTAGATGTGCAAATGTTCACCCCAACAACTCCAGGTGCGACCAAAATAGATTGCCTCAAAAATTGCCAAACCCAGAAATCCAAAGATTACAAATCATCGTTTTTTCGGAAAAAATGGTAAAAAAAAATACCAGAGCCTCTGAGCGAAGCCGAAGCCTAACTTTAAGGGTATATAGGAAGAAAAACTCTTAATTTTTGAGGAAAATTATAAACCCTAGCAATATTTTTTAAGGGACCAAAAATTATACAAAACTTCCTCCTAGAATTTTTTAAGGAAAAAATTATAAAGAAACCAGAAGAAGATAGATTTTTTTTTTCTTTTATATGAGACAAAAATGTTAAAAGCTTCAGGAGACAAATTTTGTTTTAAATTTTTTTCACGGAAATTTTTAAAAAACCAATCAAAAGATTTTACTAAGGGAATTTTTTTTTTTCAAAACCTATCAAAGATTTTTTAAAGAATTTTGTTTTTCAAAAAAACCCATCAAAGATTTTTTTTAAGGGAAAATTTTTTAAAACCCATCACAGAACATCAATTTGGAAGGGTATTCAAGAGAGAAACCCTAGCCGCCTTTGAAAAAGACACTAAATTTTCGCCGCCTAGAAAAATATTGATCAAAATTTGCACCCCAACAGAGACTTAAAATCGTGCCTAACATTGGTGAGAAGATGCGATTACAGAGTCTTTAAAAAAATGCGACCTTAAAGTTTGGGGATTTATTTTAGAAGTCGCATTAGGAAACAAAGGAGAAAACGCTTCATAGGTGTCAAAAACAAGCAAAGACGTCGCCAAAATAATCACAGACAACACCCAAAAACACGACGAAATGCAAACAAAAACTCTTTGTCGCACGACTGAATCAGGAGCCAAAACATGTCTAGAAAAATGACCAAAACATGATGAAAAGCGGTGCAGAACCGCGCCCAAATTGCCACAATAACATGCGGCCAGAGAAGATTAAAAAAATGTGCCCAAACACAGAGAAACGTCGACCTGAAAATCTTTCCTAGGAAGAAGAAAAAACATGGCCTGCAACAAAAAAAAAAATGGTTCTAAATACCCATGATTTTTAACCTGAGAGTTGCGATTTTCAGTGAGAAAGCACTCACGAAAATCGTAAATCAAAACCCTTGAATTTCTTAGCAAGCAAGACACGCGAAAAATCAATCTTCAAAAGCTTTAAAAATTTCTTTCGAAATTTTAGAAGACCAATTGTTTTGCCACCTAGGCTTTGATACCATGTGTTACAAAGAATCAATGTTGTTCATTATACAAAGGAGACGAAGGTTCCTTAAATAGAATTACAAAGACGATGTTTCTAGAGGAAACAATCGTTAACAAGAGACGAAGTTAGAAACTACTGGATGACCATTAATAACATAAATAGAAAGATATTATTCTAATAAAAACTGGCTCAAAAAACAATAACTCTTCACGCTGCCATGGAAATTGGAAAATCAGGTCCATTGGAAATACTCAAAAAACTCCACGAGTCTCAACAAAAATTTAGAATTTTTTTTTGTAAAATCAGTTAAACCCTAGGTGTTGGAGAAAACCTTGGGTGACACAAAAAAGGAGGCAGAAAAACACCACAAACTCGAGCAAAATAACCCTTCATAAATCTGCGATTGCACAGACCCACGAACTAAAAAATCTGTCACACAACAAAAAATCACAAGAAGAAATTCGCCCAAAGATTCTTCAAAAAAACGCGCATGAAAATAGGGCAAAAGAACCCTCAGAAACCACAGAAAATTGTGCCAAAAAATAGTAGAAAGAACCGCCACGAATTGAAGAAAAAATGTGTAAGAAAGCCCTGGTTGCGTTCATAGGAGAACCTACGAACAGAGCTTTGATATCCACTAGAAAAAGGAGCCACAATTTGCAGGTGAGATCTGATTAGAAACCCGCGAAGAAAGAAGGGTCTCACGGATTTGAATCTTTCAAAAGAAACCACGAACAAAAGGCTCAAAAACTGGAAACTCGTAGGTAGAAGAACCCATGTGTCTTCAAAAAACGTGCACTAAAAGCCTTAGCACAAATCTGTAGAAAAATCGTGTGTTACAGGAGGTCATTTGCCAAATCGCGGGTACAACCAGATTTCAACATTGTTTGCTCTTTAGAAATGATGTGAATCTCAAAAAAAATGGCACCTAATAAAAATCAGGTTGAAACCCACGAAAACCCTTCAAATTGCATTCAGAATCAAAGATTCCACAAATCTTTCTTATAAAAATCCCTCGAACTATCTGCAAAAAAAAAAAACTACGATTTTTTCATCTTAAAAAAAATCGGCTAAAAAACTTTTAAAACTTCCAGAATATTTTTTAATTTTCCGGGTACAAATTTTTATTACTAAAAATTCGTCAAAAAAGTTTGAGCTTGAGCTCTAATACAATGAAATGATTAATGATAATCATAATTGCATGATTACAAAAGGAGATGAAAACTCCTTATAAAGAAAATTACAAGACAATGTTTCTAAAAAGAACCCATTGTTAACAGAAGCAAACTAAAGCAATTAACAGAAAGATGCTAAAACCAACTAAAGTGTAAACTTTGAAGGCCAAACACCATACAAGGTATGTGTAAATTTGGATATTTCAAACATAGAAGCAAATATCTTTCTTGGGAATATATTGGCAAACCAAAAGATACATACATTTTCAATTTATTGGGATATTATCAGGAAAAGACCGGGAACCCAAATATTTCAATGAAAAGAGACGAATACCTGGTTTTTTACATTTAAAGCCATCCTAATTGCACATAGAGTGAGAGAGTGAAAGTAAATGAGAATGTAGACCATAAATAGTGAAATATTGGTTTTCCTCAGGAATTTTCAGGCTGCTGATTATAGTGCACATTGCATGGTGCATCACTACAGAGTTTGACTTCAAAGTTTGAACCCTCAAAATATGTTACTCGCTACAAACTACAGATGTCAAGCTACAATATGACACTAACCACAAAAGTAACACAAAGCAGGCAGAGCCAATAATTAGCTGCTATGATGTATGATCAACCATGGGTTTTTAACTTTTTTGTTCTTGATATTTTTGCCATTTGTTATAGACAATGAAGTGATGCTAGATTATCAAGCTTTTTTATATGAACAAGGTAAATAGATTAGATTATTTTATTCTAGTTGGATGTGATCATATGCTATATAAACCAAATTGCTTACAATCACTTATTTCAATCATGCACTGAGTTATACCACTATTCACTGCTAAATAATACAATATGATGGCCTTCATCCTACTATTCTGATGTAAAGACAGTACAAAAGGATCTGCTGATGTTTTCATAATCTTCATGCTAAGGTTCAATGTTGTAAATTGGTAGATAGGAGAAATAGCACAGTACCATGTTTCTCATGAAGACCAAACACGCCACTATCTCCATATCCTTAAGCATTGCTAACAACAGAGATTGGGTTTCTATAGTGCTAAGTACATTGTATTCCTATATTACTATCATCAGAACACCTTTCCCAAGAGATGTGCAGGGGTTTATAGCTCACACATTCTTACTTCCACTGAGAACATCAGAATCTGCACTCAAAAGTTAAGGAAATCAAAGGAACTATGGTCACATGCCCTCCCAGACAGATATATCTTCCTACTGCCAATCATGAAGTAACAAAGCAATGAATAAACAGAAGCGCCCTTAATAATAATATCACCATAACACAAAATGCAAAGTTTACATAGAGCATGTGAAAATGTAATCAAATCTCAATCAGACAAGGAGCCTAAAACTAAGGAAATTCTAAGTGTCAGAATTCTACTATGTATTCTAAGACAGATTTTTATTTTTCTAGTGCTGGATGTGCTGATTGCAGAACATTAATGATTTCGATTTCTGCAATTCAATGAAGGAACAATGCTAAATATCTTTGGAGACCCGCCTCTAAGAGACGCGTCTCATGAGAGGACGTGTCTCCACAAGTGGAGACACGTCCGCTCATGGGACGTGTCCCTTTGGGCGCGCGGGTTTCAAAGACAACCAAGTAATACTCGGTTTAACAACCTTAATCCAAATGCCCTCATACAAGGCGGATAAATATGAGTTCCGATTTTATTTAATGCAGAATTTACTCAACATTTTAATATTTCGAATTTATCCAAGCTTATAAATTCGTTTTACTTATTTTCCAGAAATATGTTTAAGGATTAATTCGATCACACATAAATGATGATGATGCTATTTAGCAACCATCATTTATATCTGACCGAAGCTATATCCCATTAACACTCCCTCTTAGCTAGGGAAGATATTTCAAATCAAATAAGTGGAGATATCACCTTCACACGTGATATCGAAGATATGATATGTTTTCTCAATAATGTCAAGTCACATGACATTCTTCATAACACATCTTCAATATGGTATGTGCACTGACATCAAGTCACATGATGTCTACCATATTCATGGCATATCCACGGATATATAATTATCCACCATGATTATCTCTTAAGGATCACAATGATCTTCAAATGATATCAAGTCCCATGATATTCATCAAAAGTGTCCAAGAGATACTATCATGACATGTCCACAGATATCAAGTCTCATGATATCTATCATGATAGTTCAACTCAACATTGTAGAGTCGTCACTTTTACAATGTCAAATACAAGTGTTCATTATTAGAAAGATCGTCACCTTTCAATAATGTACACAGGGGGAGTAGGCCCATAAGGTCATGGAGTCATACACATGACAAAAGAGTTTACACATTAAACATCTTTATATATTAGTACAATTTATAAACAATTTGAATTTCAGACATAACTATCAAATTACATTTCAACCATACCAAGTTTCTTCCTGAAGTGTTCTACCTTGATTCGGGAGAGAGGCTTGGTGACAATGTCTGCAGTTTGATCATTTGTACTAACATACTCCAACTAGATCACTTTCCTTTCTACCATATCTCTTACATAATGATAGGGGATCTCAATGTGCTTAGATCTATCATGGAAGAGAGGATTTACAGAGAGTTTGATGCAACTCTGATTATCACAATGAATAATTGTAGGATTCAAGGGCTCACCAAAGAGTCCCACAAGCAATTTACGAAGCCAAACTGCTTCTCTTGCTCCCATAGAGGCTGCAATGTATTCAGCTTCTGTTGAGCTCTGTGCAACTGAAGACTGTTTTCTGCAAATCCAGGAGATCATAGCCAATCCTAAACTGAAGCAACACCCTGATGTGCTTTTTCGATCGGTTACACTTCTAGCCCAATCTGAATCAGAGTAGCCATGTAGATCTAGGTGGTCATTTTTGTAAAGAAGACCATATCCAATAGTGCCTTGAAGATATCTCAATATATGTTTCACAGCCATAAGGTGAATTTCCTTTGGCTCACACATGAACTGACTTAGAGCATTCACTGCATAGCAAATATCAGGCCTAGTGTTAACCAAGTACATCAATGATCCAATCATTTGTCTATATAGAGTGGTATCTGCACACTTAGATTCTGCTGCTGCTTCTTTTAGTTTGTGAAGGTTGGTTTTCATGGGTGTAGACATGGGTCTACAATCCAACATCCCAAACCTCTTCAGAATATCAATAGTATACTTCCCTTGGTTTAGTATGATGCCATCTGATTTCTGCCATACTTCTAAGCCTAGGAAGTAGTGTAAGATGCCCAAGTCTTTCATGTCAAATTCTGAAGTTAGATCATTCTTTCCTTGAGCAATGAGATGATCTTCTCCTGTTATCAGTAGGTCATCAACATATAAGATAATTATTAACATATCACCTTTGATTACCTTGAAGTAAAGATTTGGATCTGCATCATTCTTGGAGAATCCCAGTCCCAAGAGGTAGCTGTCAATTCTTTCATACTAGGCCCTGGGTGCCTATTTAAGTCCATAGAGTGCTTTCTTTAATCTACATACATGTGAGTCAGGTTTATGTATCACAAAACCTTCAGGCTGTTCTAGATAGACTTCCTCTTCAATGGTTCCATTTAGAAAGGCAGTTTTCACATCCATTTGATGGATCTTCCAGCCTTTAGCTGTTGCAATGGCTATCACTGCTCTCACATATGTGTAACGGGCAACAGGTGCAAATGTTTCTTCATAATCAATGCCTTCCTTCTGTGAAAAACCTCTTGCCACAAAACGTGCCTTATGTTTTTCTATACTGCCATCAGCAGCATGTTTGATTTTGAAGAGCCATTTGGACGAGACAACAGATTTCTCTTTTGGTATGGGCACAATATCCCATACATCATTCTTTAGAATGGATTGATACTCTTCCGTCATAGCGTCCTTCCATACTTGATGTGGGAAAGCTTCTGAAACACTGGAGGTTTCTGAATTTATGATGTCATTCATTAGAGCAACATAGCTTGAGAACCGTTTGGGTCTTTTACTCTCCCTAAATGTTCCTTTGGGTGCTGCATGATTCTCAGCTTCTTTGATCATCTTTCTAGCCCAAAGTGGCCTCTTCTTGCTGTTGTCATTTGCATTCTCATCTGAAGTAGATTGAAGTTCATTTGGCATTTCCTCAGGATACTCCCTCTGAATCTCAGGAGTAGGTTCCACTTCTAATACCCTAGGGGAATAATTTTCTATCTCACTAGAACTTCTTGCCCTTTTGAATGCAATGTCTTCTTCAAAGATAACATCTCTGCTCAATTCAATTTGATTTTGCCCGGGTATGAATATCCTGAAGGCCTTGGAGGTTTCACTATATCCCATAAATATCCCTTTCTTTCCGGAAGGTTCAAGTTTGAATCTCTTCTCCTTGGGCACATGAATATAGACGGGGCAACCAAAAATCCTAAAGTGACTAATGTCAAGTTTTATGCCAGTGAAGGCTTCTTCAGGAGTTTTGTTATCAAGATGAGAATGAGGACATCTATTTTGGATGTAGACAGCAGTCCTAGAGGCTTCTGCCTAGAAAGAGGTTTCAATGTTTTGGTCAAGCAACATTGCTATGGCAGCTTCTACAATGGTTCTATTTTTTCTTTCAGCAACCCCATTTTGTTGAGGGTTGTAGGCCACTGTGAACTCCCTCTTAATTCCAGCACTCATGCAGAATTCCTTAAAAATTTCAGAGGTGTATTCTTTCCCATTGTCTGTCCTTAAGGTTTTTATTTTCTTCCTGGAGAAGTTTTCCGTAAGTGCTTTGAACTCTTTGAACCTTTTGAGGATTTCTATTGACTCTTTACACTTAAGGAAATAGACCCAGGTTTTCCTAGAGAAGTCATCTATAAATATGACATAGTATAGAAATCCTGCCTTAGAAGGTACAGACATGGGTCCACATAAGTCAGAGTGAACTAGATCTAACACATTTAGGGTTTTGCTCAAACTATTGGGAAAGGATCCCTTTGTATTCTTTCCTAAGGCACAACCTTTACAAGTTCCTTCATGAGATGGTTTTAACTTAGGTAAGCCTGTTACAAGTTTTTCCATAGAAGGTAGGGCACGAAAATGAAGGTGTCCTAATCTTCTATGCCAAATCTCATTTGACTCAAAGGTGTGAAGGGTAAGGGCTTGTTTAACTTCAGTGCAAAGTTTGTAAAGGTACCCTTGTCTTACACCTATGGTTTGGGCTTTCTTGATAGTTGAGTTTTTAGGCCATGCTAGAACTTTTCCATCCATAAATGTAACCCTATATCCATTGTCTTCAAGGGCAGAGATGGATATTAGATTCCTCTTTATTCCAGGTACAAATAAGACTCCAGTGAGTTGAAGGGAGAGACCAGATTTCAATGTGATGGAACAAGTTCCAACCCCTTTTACTTGATGTGTAGAGTCATCCCCAATTGTTACATCTTCATCAGACTCTTCAGTCATAGTGTCTAAGTGTTCTCTAAACCCTGTGATGTGCCTCGAAGAACCACTATCAATCACCCAGTTGTTGATATTTTTAGATACTTGACTAGATAAGGCTGAATAGAACACAAAGTTCTCAGATTCATGATCTGAATTTGTCTTTCCTACTTTGGCAAAAGATGCTTGTTGCTTTGATCTGTCAGGGCACTTCATTGCATAGTGGCCATATTGATCACATCTAAAGCATTGCACTTGAGAGATGTCTTTCTTTTTAGAAGATCCCTTTCCATTGGAATTTCTCTTTCTTTTAAAAGATCCTTTCTTGTAGGAGTTTTTCTTATTCCTTTTATTAGACGATGTGTTGAGTACATGAATGTCTTCATCTATGTTTTTCTGTTTGTTTTCTTTTGTGGAGAGTCTTGTTTCTTCTTGAAGGCAGTCAGTTCTTAGCTTGTCAAACTTAGGGAGTTTAGATCTTGCACTTATTCCTTGAACAAATGACTCCCATGAGTTTGGTAGGCCTCCTAGTGCAATTAGAGTTAACTCTTTGCTATCAATCTGATATCCAATTGTGGATAATTGATCCCTTAGTTCAATGATCCTCATGAAGTATGCATTAATGGACTCTGCTTTGTTTATTTGAGCATTGTTGATTTGTCTCTTTAATGCAAGAGTCCTACTGGTGTTGTTGATCTCATAGGTACTCTCAAGAGATTTGAACATATGATATGCAGTTTCATGTTTTGCTAGGATGGGCACTATATGATCCCTAACTGCATCTACTAAGATTTTCATGGCTTTTTCATTGTTTTCAATCCATTGAGTTTTCTCAGGATCAGCCTCTTGTTCCCTTTTATTTTCTCTCACAAGTGAGTCTAATTTATTCTCTTTAAGGATCATCATGATTCTAAATTTCCATGATGTGAAGTTGTCTGCTCCTGCAAGACGATCTTCAAATCTGATCACACTTGACATTATGATGAATGTGATGTGAATTCGATTTTTAAAAAATACAAATTTTCTAGAGCAATCTGATATCTAGATTTGATTTGGATTCACACAACTTGGCTCTGATACCATGAAAATGTAATCAAATCTCAATCAGACAAGGAGCCTAAAAGTAAGGAAATTCTAAGTGTCAGAATTCTACTATGTATTCTAAGACAGATTTTTATTTTTCTAGTGCTGAATGTGCTGATTGCAAAACATTAATGATTTCGATGTCTGCAATTCAATGAAGGAACAATGCTAAATATCTTTGGAGACCCGCCTCTAAGAGACGCGTCTCACGAGAGGACGTGTCTCCACAAGTGGAGACATGTCTGCTCATGGGACGTGTCCCTTTGGGTGCGCGGGTCTCAAAGACAACCGAGTAATACTCGGTTTAACAACCTTAATCCAAATGCCCTCATACAAGGCGGATAGATATGAGTTCTGATTTTATTTAATGCAGAATTTACTCAACATTTTAATATTTCGAATTTATGCAAGCTTATAAATTCGTTTTACTTATTTTCCATAAATATGTTTAAGGATTAATTCGATCACACATAAATGATGATGATGCTATTTAGCAATCATCATTTATATCTGACCAAAGCTATATCCCATTAACAACATGGAACAATCTCATAAAGGAATACAATGTAGTTCCTGATGTTGAAGCTCTAGCATTGTCCTCATGCCTAACTTGATTTAGTTTCCCTTCATCAAATAGCTTTGCCATCCTAAAGATCAAAAACATTCAGCATGGGAAACCTTAAAAAATAGTGTTTTTGTTGAAGAAGAAATCATAGTAGAATAAATATTAAAGTTGAAACGAGCAAAAAAGTTGCAGTTTACAGTAAGCCTTTAGAGGAAAAATTGGAAAATATTAGAAAGATATCAAGATTCCATGATCCATCATGATTATTTGAATAAGATTTTTGGATTCGATTGTGTAGTTTTTGTCATCAACGTTTCGAATCACACTACGTGATCCATCATTAGGATGAAAGAGAGCTGAAGGAGAAAATGAATTGTTGCAGACCAAGATCAGTTAAAAAGATAGAGATAGAGGAGAGGAGGAAGGAGGCATGCGGTTCAAGGACAAAGGATGACTAGGACAAAGAAAAGAGAACACAAGAAGAAAAGAAAAGACAATGAGAAAAAAGAAGAAAAAGGTTCAAAGAGCCAAAGGAAACCAAAGATAAGAAAAAATAAACAATTGGAGACAACTAAAAAGTCAAAGAATAAAAGTAAGATGCAAATAACAAAAAGGTAAATCATTAAATAAGATTATATTAATGGAATTAATCTTATAATTCTTTTAATAAGATTAGACAATAGTGCTAAAAGATTGATGAAGATACAACATTATAAGAATAAAAATTCCAAAAAATTAATGTTATAAGATTAATGCAAGGAAACACGGGGACGCGTACCCTACCCTTTTGCCCCTCGTACCTATACCGGGGGCGTTTTGGGGATGGGGGATGCCTTGGGGACGTTTTTCAGGCGTCCCCAAAAAGTTTCATTTTTTTTAGAAACGTCCCCGATTTGTGAGGACGTCTCGGGGACAACAAGGGGACGACCCACTGTCCCTTGGACAGTTAGAGGACGCCCAGGCGTCCCCTAAACATCCCGGGGACAGCCAGCCATTCCCTTTTTTCCAGCAAGATTTTACATAAAAAAAAAAACTCTAAAATAAAAAATGCTTATTTTTTTATTGTTTCTAAGTGGACCCCACACCCTCCCAAGCCTAAAATGAAACATAAAACTTGCTTTCAAAGCCATTTGAGTTAATTTTTAAATTCCAAAAAAAAATTGCAGCTAAGAGGCAAGTGAGCTAGAGAAAAATTGGTAGTGATTCATAATTTGAGTCTGATTTTGATGCAATGTTGGCAAATGTCAAGTAGAGGCAGCTATCATACTTTCTATTACTATGGTTTGGACATTTGTGACTTTGCCATTTTGACATTTGTAGTGCAAACTTGTAGCCTTTGGGCATTTTATTTTTAAAATTTTATATCATATGCACATTAATTGTTTGACATGAATAATGGAAGCAATTAAGTAGTTTTATTAATTTGTTCAAACTCTATAATGTATATGTCAATATGATTGGTGATTACATTTGCACCTTTATCAATGTTCATTGTTATGATTATCATTATTCATATGAATATCTGAAATTTCCCTATATATATATATATATATAGTCGTCCCCCCGTCCACAAAAATCTTTTGAAAAAATGCCGTCCCTAAAACACGTCCCGCCGTCCTGCCGTTCCGCCATATCGGAAACTTGGTGGAACATAGGATTAATGATATGAGATCAATGTTAAAGAATTAGTGAAAAAGATTAGAACATCCTTCTTTATACTAAGATTAATGTTAATGGAAAAAAGAATTAAGGGATTGGATCTAAAAAAAATTAATCTTAAAATTCTTTTTAATAAGATTAATCAATAATGTTATAAGATTAATGATGATAGATTAAGAGATATTAGATAAATGCTAAACATTATAAGATTAAAGAAAGAATAAAAGGAAAATGAAAAAAGATTAAAACCTCAATTTAAGAATAACATTAATCTCAACATCGTTAATCTTATAACATTAATGATGTTAAATTAATGTTATAGATCTTAATCTAATCTACAAAAGAAGATTGATCGTGTTTAAGATTAACGCTAACATTAGAAGATTGATCTTAATCTTAATGTTAAGATTAGAGTTATTCTAGGTCTTATAGATCAAGTTTAAGGATTAAAGAATGTAACAATAAGATTAAATATTAATCAAATTAATTCTTAGAAAGATTAATTATAATTCTTTGTTATTACTTATACGAAGAAAATAATTAAAAAAGGAAATAATAAGAGGAAAAAATTATAAATTCTTACAGAGCATTAATAAGATTAATCTTATAATCTTATCAATTCCTTATAAGAATTAAACCAAATAATCTTATTAATTATTAGAGCTAGTTTAAGGATTAAAGATTGTAACAAAAAGATAAAAAAATGATCTTTATTAATTCTTAGAAAGAATAATTATGATTCTTTGTTATTACTTACACCAAGAAATTAATTAAAAAGAATTAAAAAGAGGAAATAATTAAAAATTCTTACAAAGAATCGATAAGATTAATCTTATAATCTTATTAATTCCTTATAAGAATTAAACCAAATGACCTTATTAGTTATTAGAAAAAACTTGTTAAAAAGATTGCAATAATAAAAATGTATAAAAATGAATAAAAACTAAAAAGAAAAGATTAGGCTACAGCGAACTAAAAAATTAAAGAAAGACTAAAAGAAAGAAATAAAAGATTAAACTAATTAAAAAGATGTAACAATAAAAATAAGAATCTTAAAAAGATAAGATTCATCATACTAAGAAAGAAATAATCACGGAAAGACTAATAAAAAAGAAATAAAAGATTAAATTAAATAACCCAAAAAGAATAAAAAGGCCTAAAGGCCAAGAAGAGCAAGTGAGACCCAAGGGATAATAAGCACTAAAAAGGACAACAAAGAAACAAAATAAAAAATTAAAAAACAAAAATGAGAAAAAGATAAAAGAGGTAAAAAAGGGGGAAGGAACAATTAATAGAATAAAGAGATAGGACCACAAAATAGCAAATGAATTAAAAAGCAAAAAAAAAGAACCGAAGCAAAACCAAAGAAAGGGGAGACCAACTTATTAACCTAAGAAGAGAAAACCAAGAAACGGGACAAGCAAGGCAAAAAAAGAAAAGAGGACAAATAGGCAAGAGCTTAGACAAAAGCGATAGGAAAAGCCTAGAGAAATAGCTAGAGGACAAGGGAAACAAAGGAAACGAGACGAAGGACAACACAAGATGGGCAAGGGAAAGCTGCAAGGAAAAGAGAGGAATCAAGAGGGTTGGGAATGATGGTTTCTAATATTGGATAATAGAGGATGCCATGGCAGATTGAGAGACAAACTTTCATCACGATTGAGGTTGGTGGGGTGATTGCTGATTTCTATGGCTTCCTTGAGTTTCCTCTTGAAAAAATTATCTTCTTTGCATAAGACTTGGAAGTTTTCTAGACAAATGTGGTGTTTGGTTATAAGGAGTGCTCAACAAGAGCGGATTTGAGGAGACGCTCATGTTTAATGTCCGCACTGTGCTCTTTAATTCTTGTGTTGAAAGAGCGACCCGTTTCTCCCATATAATGAGTGCTACAAGAGCAAACAATCTTGTAGACTCCCGAGTCAAGGAGGATATCCTTAGAGTCCTTAAGAGAAGGGATGAGATTTCTCACAGTTGAGTGAGGATTAAAAGCACAATGAAGACCTTTTTTGATAAGAATTTTGGATATTTTGTGGGAAATGCCTTCGATAAAAGGAAGGGAAACATAAGGAGGGAAGTTCGGTTTGGGAAAAGAAAATTGCTTTGGTTTGACTGAGAGCTTTGGAAATTTGCTTAATGATTTACCTTTTTGTTATTTGCATCTTACTCTTTATTCTTTGACTTTTTAGTTGTCTCCAATTGTTTCTTTTTTCTTATCTTTTGTTTCCTCTGGCTCTTTGAACCTTTTTCTTCCTTTTTCTCATTGTCTTTTCTTTTCTTGTGTTCTCTTTTCTTTGTCCTAGTCATCCTTTGTCCTTGAACGGCATAACTCCTTCCTTCTCTCCTCTATCTCTCTCTTCTTAGCTGATCTTGGTCTGCAGCAATTCATTTTCTCCTTCAGCTCTCTTTCATCTTGATGATGGATCACGTAGTGTGATTCAAAATGTTGATGGCAAAAACAACTACACAATCAAATCCAGAAATCTTATTCAAATAATTATTAGAAAATTTTGAATTTTTTTGATCAAAAGAGTTGTCAAGATATTTTAAAAAATATCATGTTTTATTAATAAAATATTGTGATTTTTAATAAAATATTGCAAATTTTTCATGAAAATATTGGCATGCAGTCCAAGATCCAATATTTTCGTTGATATTGCAATATTTTTGCGACATCTGCTTCTATGATTTCTACCTTTGAAGGCAAGATAGATGCTGATACTCTAGATGAGGACTTGTCATTGTAGCATATTGCCACAACATATCAGAAAGCACCTGAACACCTGAGATTGCATACTTCATTTTGGTGTTTGATGACTATGCATGGAGTGAGATCATCATATATATTCATTTTCGGCACAGTTTTTCCTGCCACAAGAGTGTGTTGATAATGTGGATGCCAAGTGGTTCACATTTTCAGCTTGATAGCAAGTCAGGTCATTCAGTGCATGCTTCATCACACTTTTGGGTTACTCATGGTGAAATCAGTCCGAGTTATCCACTTTTCAAGACACATGGTGTAGTTGGCATACTTTTGGACTATTCATGGGCACCATCAACTTGAGTTATCCAGTTTTCGCTCACAGAAGTGAGAGACAAAAATTGAATTGTTTTCTTCTACAAATTTTATCATTCAAAAGTAATGCTGAGTTTTCAATGAGCAGAGAAAATGGTGGTGAACTCACAAATTTCATCACTCAGATGTAATGCTGAGTTTACAATCAGCACAAAAAATGGTGGTGAAAAAATTCGCAGCAAATGGGTGTTGTATTCCAAAATGAGATATAGCATTGGGAAAAGATGACTTCAGAAAATAAACTCGGGTCTAATTGCCAATTCCATATCTTGGTTCTTGAAAAACTGCACAAGGGAATCACTTAGGCAAAATCTTTTGTAGAACATTGGAGCCTTGCATCAAGAAAGAGGCGCCATACACAAGTTGCCCAATGTGCAACACAAACAATGGTTCTAGCACATCCCCTACGGATTAGGGGGGAGATGTAACAATAATGTAAATAATCCTAGAAGTAGAAGGATAGTATTTAATATTTTATATTTCCTAGCTACTCTAGAAGCTGAACAATCGTTTAGAAGATGAATTCAACAGTCATTTTCCCATTGTTAAATATGTACATTTTAAATGAATGAAGATAAGCTCTCATTGAATGTTCTTTTGGTTGTTCAAATTTGGTGTATTTCATTTGTCAATAATTTCTGCATTTTATTCCCTAGCCTTTGACAACATTTTCATTTGTTTTGCTTAGTTGAGGGAAAAATTGGATTTTGAACAAATTTGTTGAAGATGTTATAGAATGCCTAGAACAATGGGTCAGTCCTAAGCTTGTCTGTTGGATATTCAACTGCCACAATTCCTATGTATTGCTTTGCAATGCCCCATGTATATTGTTGGGTAAAAGTTGTGCTATCTTTATAACTAATTTTAGTTATATTTTGTTCAAAAAGTTTGTACTTTTGTGTTCATGCCCTACCACAGTCATCAGTCCTTGCACAACTTGTGGCTTCTCACCCATATATGTGCACCTGTTCACACTCATGGAGGGAGCTCTTGTATGTTTCTTTGTCACATTGCCTATGTATTTTGGAGAATTTCTGAATTGCACATTTATGTTTGAGCATGGTGAGAATGATTGTCATCTTGGTGATGTAGGTGGTAGATTGTAATGTCCCCAATATTCGCGAGCATCAGAATTCGGTGGATTTAGCCTATTCCTAGCCCTCGTAGGCTAATATGTCTGGTTAGAGGGTCCCTTTTGGCAGTAAACAGTGGTTTTTCTCCTTCAACACCTCATGTGGGTTCAAGCTTAGCTTTCGGTTGACTCAGTTTCATATACTTACTATTTATAGTAAGTCACTGTTCAGTGTTTCTATTTTTAGATGGGCATCCGATCACATGGAGAACAGGGCGAGTTGACTCTCGGCTCAAACAACATAGCAATTAGACAAGTATTTCAAAAGATATTAAAGTTTAAGTGACTTAAGTGATTTAATTAAATATTTTAATGTTATTATAAAGTTATAAAGTAACTTTATAATAATAAAGTCACCTTAATATTAAAAAGTTTTATCCCACATGGGCCAGGAAAGTGTTTGAACTCACACAAGAAAAGAATAAAAAGGGACTTAAGAGCTCATTCTCTTCAGCCAGGATTTGATATTTGTCATATGATTTCTCTTTGGCGTTTGGAGAAGGGAGCCCTAGGGTTTTCTGCCAGCGTATTGGCATTGGAGAGCGTAGCTGCTTCATTGCAACATGATGTTGAGGTTGTGAAATACCAGCTGAAGGTACTCACTGTTGGCTTCATTCAAAGGTCAAGTTTATGCTTCATCGGATTTTGAGAGTTTCAAAATAAGGGTTTCAACATCTTTTCAATATCAGAATATTGTATTTCGGATATGCCCTATTGTAAAAGTTTTCAAAGTGAATCAATAAAATTAACTATTTGTTGCAGTAGGGTTTAATATTTTCGTTTTCAGCATTTTACTGCATGCATTATTTCATCAAAATCATTAAAACCCTAAAACCCAGAACAAGTTTTCAGTAGTCAGCTTCATAGATTCAGGGATCTACAGTCAGGAAGAACTAGGGTTCCTTATAGTGATATCAAAGCCTGAGTCCTGCCATCCTGTGTGGTTTTAGGAAAGAAAATTTACAGATTAACCAGTGTTTGTGAATTTCAGAATTACTAGAAGGGAATTTTCAAAATTACGGGGTTTGATATTCTGTGTGGAGACAACGATTTATGGTTTTCAGATTTGGAATTTGATATTAGTTTGGGAAGGCGTCTTTGGTAGAAGAGACAAAAATTAGGGAATTTGAAGATTGCAGATAAAGACAAGATTTGTGGGAAAAGACAAATTAGGAGAGAGGATGTGGCGGTGAAATTATTTTTAGAAGGCCAAACCAGAGATAAAGACAAAGGAGAAGGCATCAAATGTTTCACTAGCCGCTGTTCTGACGTGGAGGATATTTGTCAGACTATTAGGAGTATCGATAATTTTTCAAAAGGGAGTAAAGATCATTTGTGCTGTCGGGAGGTGCTTAGTTTGTTTAAGGAGTTCGATATAAGCCAAATTATTTTTGACGCAACTAAGCAGCCAGATCAAGACAAAACAAGAATGAGTCAAAATTTATAATTTGAAGGAATTGAATTTGATTAAAGAGGAAATCGTGGGACAAATTGAAGATAAAGCCAAGACATATATTCAAGTGGCGCCAGTCGTGGTTATTCTCCAAAAGGAAATTCTGAAGGTAACGTCTTATCTGGAATTGTTGGCCTTGCCAAGTGCCGCTTAAAAGAGACAGACAAGAGACATTCAATCAAGTCAAGGACATACGGATAGTTGCTATTGGGAGACGGCTTAGAGACCATTGTGGCGTTGAAGACAAGTTGTTCTTAGCTGCCAAGTATCGAATATCACAAAGGTTGACATGTCCAAAAAAAATTAGGAGTAGATTTCGATTTGGCTGATGAATCGAAATTCCAAGGTGAGCGATTTAAGAGACTACCGCCTTCACTATTGGGGGACGATATTTCAAGAAGAATATTATATTCAAATAGAGATGAAAGAAAAACTTGGGAGCTGCTAATATTATTCAAGTCTCTTTACAAGTGCCGCAAGAGACAAAATAGGGGATTATATGAAGTTGGGTGTTGCTTGAAGTTATCGAAGTTGCACAAGTCAAGAAAAGGATAGGCCAAGGGTTGGAGATTATTGATTTTGAAGAAAATCGGGATTATGTTGAGAGCTCATCCTATAGGATCAACTGTGTGATTAAGAGAAGCGCACTTGCAAATGAAGACAAATAATCAAAGTCAATAAAGCTTGAATAAGACAAAAGAGGAGAGCGTAAGTTGAAGGACGGTTCATGGTTGAGTTGCATTGATCTTGACAGCCAGAAGAGATTGCGTCATTGCTAGTTGATACCCAAACATCACTCTTGAAGAGTATTCTATTGAAGATAATTATTGGAGAAGTCTGGGCATTCAATGCAATATTTTCTGTTTGGAGTATAAACATGTTCTGTTTGTCATATTGTTGTGCATAAACTTCAGTTATTAAGATTGTTAGCCAAGTGTTTTCCTTTATGTCCTTTGGCTGTAGCTGCAAATTTATAATCAATTGGGCCTGGAAGAGGAAAAAAAAAAATAAAAAAAAATAAAAATAAAAATAAAAAAATAAATAAATATCTGCATCACTATAAGGTTTTTTTTGGCATTGATGTAAAGTAATTCCTACATTATCTCTTCATTCAAACATAAAGAAGCTTAAACAAAAATTCAATTATTAGTATTAAACTCTTGTCAAGGAAAGTTTTAGTCTAGTAGAGATAAATTAGGACAGTATAATAGAAGTGAATCAATTCAAGTCAGATCAATCTTGAATTAGTTTGACAAGTGAAATTGTCAAACTAGAAAGAGAGATTTAGAATTTGTTGTACCCCAAAATTAAAATTTTTGTTACACTTAGACATTTTGAAGAAATGAGTAAAAGTCTTGTCAAAACAGTCAAAGAGGTCAAAATTTGGGTGTGCATGTCTTGCATGAGGGGTTAAAGCATAAAATTTTCAATTCAGCAATCAGGAGTTTGCTAGAAGTAGCTAAATCCTACAAAGCCGGATCTGGGTTTTCATCTAAATTTTAGGAAAATTGCTATTTTAGAATTTTTTCGAAATAATGCGTTTTACAGGTTTTCTGGGTTTCTTTGAAGCGGATCTGCTTAAAATTTTCTAAAAATAGAAAATTTCTAAAATACAAGAAAAGTTGGCCCCAAGGTCGGCTGGGTTTGGTGGCTCAAATGTATGTATCCGTATTAAAGAATTTGGTGTCGGAATCTTAAAATAATCGGTTTTTTTCCTAGGTCTATTACTGCACCGAAGCGTATCTGGACCTCCGAGGTCATCAATGGAGGTCATCCGACTGCCAGGCGTCAATTTCAGCACTTAAACTTCCAGCAGAAAGTGAAACAATGAACATGCACGAGGAACGAGGAAGAAAGTTGAAAAGTCATGAAAATTTTCTAACACTGCTGAGTTTGGGCGCCCCTGTTAAAGAAAGGCGCCCACCTTTTTAGGGCATCAGATGAGTGAATTAGGGTTAGAATCTCTAATGGAAGTTGCTCAATATTCAGTCAGCTTCGCGATGAATATCCCCGTCAGAGCATCCGACAATCCAGTCTCCGGCGAATTCGAGTCAAAGTGGAAGGTATAGAATGAAGATCTGAAACTTGAAGAAGATGAAGTTTAAAAAATTTCTAAGTCTGGAGAAACTGGGCGCCCTAGGTGAAGAAAGGCGCCCAAATTTTCAAGGTTTCAAACAGATGAATTTGCAGTCAAGGTTATGACAAGATGTCTTCAGAATGCAATAGGCTTTCCAGTGAGCTATCCAACACGACAAACAAAGCTCACAGTCATCAGATTCAAGGAGCTGAACAGAGGGTCAGACGAGAGTTGAAAAGAGAAATCCGAAAACAAAGGTAAAAATGTGAAAAATAAACTAACTCTGGTGAAGTTGGGCGCCACAGCTTGCCAGGGGCGCCCAAGCTTTTGAGGACCTAAAATCTGCCTTTTGACAAAAGTGTTTCCAGAAGACCCCTCCTGAAATCCTCTTAGCTTCGCAACGAGTCCAAACATTCATCAATCCGACGCCCGGAGCTCGAAATTCAACAAGATCGCCCGTAGAAGTGAAAGACATGAATAAATTGAATTTTTTTTTTGAGTCTGGTAGAAGTGGGCACCCCAGTTGAGGAAAGGCACCCAAACTTTAAGGCCTTCAAATGATGGAATTTGCAGAAGTAGCATCCAAGAGTGCCCCATCAAAATCAGTCTGGCTATCCAACGAAATATTCAGACAGTCAGTCGGATCATCATTGCTCCCGGAATCGAGGATTCATTAGAAAATCAAAGGGAGAAGGAAGAACTTGGAAATAAGAAAAATGGCTAACACTGAAGAAGTTGAGCGCCCCTAGAAGGAATGTGCACCCGTGAATTCGAAGGTCAAAATCTAGTTTTTAGCAGGAGGTGCCTCCAGAACATCCTTCTCAGTTTCAGTCAGGCTCCGCCGTGAACCACTCAGCTCGCCTGTCGGGTTGATCTGTCAACGGGAAATCAGAGGTGAAGTAGCCTGTCAAAATGGAGAAAAGTTGAAAAAGTTAAAATTTTGACTAACACTGGTGAAAATAGGCGCCCCTCTTGGAGAAAGGCGCCCAAAGTTTCATGCCTTAGTATTTTTCAAGAATTTTCAAAATTTCAAAATTTGCAAGAGGAGAAGGATGGCGTCCAAATTCAAAGGGACTAAGATTTAGGGTTTTGAAAATAAAAGCAAAAAAGAAAGCAAAACCTAAATCAAACCCTAAGTCTATTTAACACTTCTTTTCAATGTATTTTTCATTATTTTTGTAGGTAGCATCCAGAAGAGAAAGTTGGAGCAGCAAGTTTGAAGAATTTTTGTGATTCAAGAATCCATAGTTGCTGGTTTTACATCAGATTTTTCAGACCAGCAAGCATAAACCCTTGCTTTTTCATTCTTCTTGTTCGAAGATCAAATTTTTCAAAGTGAAGGCCAAAGACTTTCAATTTTTCAGTCATCACGGGTCTTTTTTGCCTCAATCTTAGAAGAATTTTTGAACTGTCAAGTTGCAGCAAGTGCTTTTATCTTGCATGTCGATTGAAAACCTCGATTACATTCAAATTTTAAACCATCACAGGTCCCTTGCCAGTAGGTCTTGAGAGAAAACCCATATAGCAGTTTTTTCAAGAAAGTTCAAAAACCTAGGGTTGGCTGCTTTTTCGATCAGACGTCAGGGTGTTGCAAATCTAATCAACTGGGTCCATTTCTAATCATATTCTGAACAAAACCCAGATGCCAGCTTTTTTCGGGAAAAATTGAAGAAATTAGGGTTTGCTGCTTTTTCAGGCTAAATTCAAAATTTTAAAAAACGGACGATCTGGGTTGTCTTGTATCGATATTCTGAACAAAACCCATATCTCAGAAAAATTTCTCAAAAATTTGTCCGTTGAAGTACAAAATCAGCATTCTAAAAATAGAAATTGTTCAAGACTTGTCTGAAACAAGGCGAGAGTTCTGATCATTCTTGAGTTTTACGAAATAGAGTACACTCCTAATGTTTTCAAGTCGAATCAGCTCTCTTT
>VDFB02354606.1:0-80095 GCA_007258455.2 Sequoia sempervirens
GGTATTCATTATGTTCCAAAACTTTGATTACTTATGAATTTCAAGTGTTATTATGCAAATCTTAGACAAAGGAACTCATAAATTTGCATAAAAGAATGTTGTTTTTATTCATATTGGAAATGTTGAATCTCACACAAGCCACGAGAGTAACTAAATTTGATTTACACAATCAAATGATAGATACAAGAAAAAGAAAAGTACACTATACAACTGAGAATAAAGAAGGCATAGGGTAGAAAGTGATTCGTCATTGCCTAGAATGATGAATCATTGACAAGTCAAGGTCTTCAGTTGTGTTTTCAGCTCCAGTTCCAGCCTCCAATCTCCAAAAGCATCTACAAGAATGATAAAGAATGGTGTTAGAGATGGTCTCTAAGCAATGAAAAATCGTATCCTATCATATGCCTACACTACCAATAGAAATATAACATACATTCGATCAGGCATCCATCAGATGAAAGGCTGACAATCAAGAAAAAACATAACTCAATGGAAGCTTTCAGCTTCTTTTATTTTGCTAACATGTTTGTTTCAATGTGCAGGAACAGGTTCATCATGTTTGATATTATTTTCATCAGATATGTGGGGAAAAACGGGCTCCCACAAGGGTAGATCCCGACATATCATAAGGACACCTCTCATTCATATCATATATGAGAGTTATTTAATCAAAGAAATAAACAGTCATCATCTAGGACTGTCATCAAGCAATCTAATTCAACATGGTGAAACAGTTTAAGCAAATCATCTTATTGCTCATAATTCAATAAAATAATCAAAGAAGCATGTTATGAGAGCATTAACTATATTTATCATAGTTCAGTTTCAGCTTTGTCTTTTAGTCATATTTACATTTTGACAAGACATTGAGCTCCTTTATACTGAAGGGGAATGGACTATTCAACAATTCAATCATTTCTTACAACTCCAAAGTATAGGCGCAGTCTACAAAAGACTTAATATCATAGTGAGGACAGCAATGAAGCACGAATTATTCAGCATTAAACATTAAATGGAGTATTTGATTTCAAATGGCAGGTCATTGTTTACATTGAAATTTTGTTTCAGCATTGTTTTGCATTTTTCAAAAAGCAATTTTATACAATTTAAAGCTGCATAATCCATGTTAAGGAGAGGTTGTTGTCTACGGAGCGTTATGTATGCAACTCAAGCTTTTGAGGCCTACAAGAATACAATTTTCAGAACAACGGAGATACAAAAATGAAGTTTTGTTTTGCATGTAAGGGGACAACACTTTAAAAGAAAAGATAATAATACTCTAGCACATACAACTACAGCAGTGAAGATTGAAGAGAAATACATTGCATCAGTGAAGAGCAATATATTACGTACATACACAATGGGGAATAGAGATAAGTGAAGTCGAGCATGTAAAAGACAAAGAGACAATGCATCTTGATGCTCAAATCAAGCTTCTTCTTACAGGAAAGTCAAAGAGAAACATACAAATGGCGGATTTCAATGAATATACTGAATAGAAACAAAAATGACATGATGTCCCTGATTGTTTAAGGTATGTGTGCCATGTTATTTTCAAATGGACGAGCTAACAAAGAAGGAATTTCTTTCATTTCTGGTATGGAAAAGCTCAAAACAGAATCAATAGCAGAATATTTGCATAAAGCTCAAATACCCACCTGGGGTTTTTCTTCATAAATTTGGATATATGGAGTTGCCATATTTTCAGTTGTGGGTAAAAAACAATAACAAATTTTCGTTGTATATAGCAAAAGGTATTTAATTTTTATTCATGGCCGCAGCCTGGAGCTTTCTGTCTTCAAAATATAGAGGTACGAGCATTTAACATCTTCACTTCGAAAGTCATAAATACCTACAGGAGCATTGAAAGTCACCAAGGTGGAAGCAGGGAGATGGCAGAGACAAATCTTACGTCTTATGAAGAAAAGGAAAAATCAAAATGTCTATAAATTGTTTTGTTTTTAGAAAATGCGCAGCCAGTCATATGGGTTTGTAGCAGGAAATCATGCCATGCCAAGGAGTGAGTTCCATTTGAGCTCAAACATCAAGAGGAAAACCTAGAAGCAGATTCAAAGATCATATAGAATGAATGAGGTTTTCAGCCATTGACATAAAGACAGAAATATGACTTACCATGCATTTGTCTTCAGAATCTCTATGGCGATCATTAGAAAATAGGAAAATGTGGTTCGAGCTCCAAGAAAAACGGCCTCAGAATTTTGATACCAGTAGATCATGGTGGCCCAATATAATTTAATAACAAAGAATGATAATATCAAAAAGTATGTTCAATATTGTGCACAACCGCAGCTTTAAAGCCTCATAAAATACTATATAATGGAGTCAAACTAGTAAAGAACGAACTTACCATGCGAAAATCACAAGTTTCAGCTAAAAAATGTCCAAAAGGTGCAGTCTCGAGCTAGTTCATGGGGAATTTCGAGTACAAACCCTACTCAGCAGTGGCGGTCGGCTTCTTCAGGAAGTTTCATCAATGTCAAAGAGTGATAATGATGATTTAGGGTTCATTGTTTGCTTTTGTTCATTCACCTTGTTTCACTTTGCATATTTTTGTTAATGATTTTTTATAATCATTATGTTCTTCATTGTCCCCGTGGCCACGAAGATTAAGTCAATGAGCCTAGCAATAGTGTGGTCGGCCTTATCAATGATGGAGTTTTGTGCTAAAATGTTATGGCAGAACATTTAAATCATTGCCAAATATATATGCCGAGTATGGTCAGCTTTAGGAATAAGTATGGTGGTTTTAAATGGTGACTGCTAAATGCATATTTTGAAATAAATGCCAAGTATAAAGTCGTTGAATGGGACTCGAGGTTTTAATTTGATTTTTGCATTATTCTTGTAAGCTAATTAATTAAATGATATGTCATAAATCATTTAGTTAATTTAGCATCTTAAAATGCAAATCAATAAATGTTATGTGAAGTTATGTGAAGTTGTAGGTGCTTTCAAGTTTAGCTTTATTCCTCATATTTATTCGCATTAAATAATGTAAATGAATTAATTAAATGATATGTTATAAATCATTTAATTAATTCATCATCTTAAAATGCGGATAAAGATGTTATTTAAAGCTAAATCACAATTTACTTCAATTACACATCACTTTCAACTGAAGACTTAAACATGAAGATGGAGTTCCAATGTGCATGGGCGAATTGGTAAGAACGAGGCAGTTTCACATGCTTTAGCCCACCTTTTCAGGGATTTCAGTTTAGTTTAAGTTGCAGATCAGTTATATGCTTTATGACTGTAGGTTCAAGACTGAGTTCACTCATTTTTGCATGAGTTTGAACCACATTTTCAGGGATTTTTTACTTGTGCTCGGATTTCACTTTGGAATTGTCATTTTTCACTTTCAGATCACTTTCAGTTGCTTATTCATGCACTTTTGAAGTGCATTCATTTTGTATATATTGAAAAAGTTTATCTTTTTCAATTTAGTTCTTGTTTTTCAGCCTTTGCACTCTGCAAAGTGGATCATCTTGTAACTCAGTTTTGTTTACAGATTAATATACAGTAGTAGGTTATTACAGGTGAATCAAGTTTCATTAAATTTATAGAGCTTTCCTTTTACCTTTCAGTACGTTAAAGAGTTTGCCTTTAGAGTCTCAGGTGTCATGTTGTGTGAATGATTTGATAAGGAATATATCGTGTTTAATCTCAGGAATCTTTATTTTCCCATTTCATTTCATATGTGCTTGTATACAATCGGGTTTGATTCCACAGGTTGTATGTTGTGTATTTGGCTTACTTTACTATTCTTAGTTGTGGAGACAGTTTTTTCCTTCAAAGATAGTAATACAGTCAAGCCTTCATATTAATTATTTATGTGGTTAAACTGTTCAGATTTAGTTGTGTGAATAGGATTATTGAAGTGTAATTGTGAAACAAGTTGCACGCAACACCATCATTTAGGTGCATCACCGAGGTTTTAGTATCAATTTCATGCATTTAGCAATAGTTCTTCTTACCTTTTTCTCAAAGAAAATCATTCAAGTACCTAATTGATCATCATATAGGAAGTCGACCTAGAATCTGGAGGTTCTATCTTCACCATAGAATTACCCACAGCCTGAAGATAGTTCCCATGTTTCAACAGATTACTGAATTTAATCATTCAAGCATTCAGGTGCAATCTATTTGACAACACTTATGTCATTTAAAATGTGTATGCACTTCTCTCGTGCTTCATAGCGATCTTGAGAATCAAAACATTTTGGCAAAATTGATTGCCTAAAATATTACCAACACATTTCAAATTTGGGTTTTAAAAATTGAACAAATCATGCTAGAGTGAGAAAGAGACACTGTGTGTGCTCCCTCCTTGTGCTTTACATGAACTAGGAGGTCAAACTACAAGTGTACTCCCTCGCCTTTGTTACCTTTAGAGGGGCCTTCCTAAGACCAATTTGAAGGCGATTCCAACCGGTTTTTCACTTGGGCCGATATATAAATGGATAAGACTAAATTGTCAAGTCCTCATGGTATGTAGGCCTTAGCCATACAGTTTCTTTTATAACAGGGTACTATTGTAAAAATTATAAGAGCCCCTAGTAGGATTGATTAAATCCTTTAGTGGCTTGTTGGACACTCTCAAGGTGCCATGTCCCTATTACCTTGACTAAGAACCAATTTGTATAGAAGCCAAAATCCTTACTATTTGTTGGTGCAAGAACATTCATTCTGAAGCCGCCCCACATTTGTACTATTCAAAGTAGAAACAAACTAAATCCTTTTGATCTCCGGATTTTAAGGAATTTGAAATTTGGTAGTCCCAAGAAGTGTGTGCCATGAAGGGGAGCTAGTGTTGCCAAATCTCTAGCTATTCGCTTTGTCTCAGTGTTTGGAGAAATCCAAGTGGGGACTCAACAAATATTGTCTTTTCTATCCTAGGGCTTGTACGATTTGTGATTCAATTAAACACATTGCTTGAAATCTCAAAACTTGAAACAAACATTCAAAAAAGCCATCAAATTTCAAACCCTTTGGAAAGAGCAAACACCTTTGAAAAGTCCACATATTACTACTTGTCCCTAGGGATTCTATCCTTAGAGGCTTCTAAATATTTGGGCCTATATCTCAATTTTCTCTCTCCAAAGTCAACATAGGAGAACCGTGCCTTTGATTCCTTGATTTTCACATAATGGACCTTGTGGAATGAAAAGGAATTAAGACATAGAAATTCAGTTTGAAAAGCTAAGCAAGAAAGTGTTGATGTGGTAAAAAGAATCCATTAAGTAAAGATAAAAGACAATTGAACCCCTCACATGTGTTTGTTCAAATGATTTCCCACAAGATCAAAATCCCAAAACCAAAGTCTATCAATTGTCACAAGCGTCTTAGTCCAATAAATCTCAAGAAACATCATTCTATGCTTTATCAAGTCAGAGATAGATTTCTCTATAACTTTTACAAATGTGTGTCAAAGGATAACCCAAACTTGTACTCATTCTATTATTGTCAAAATCTAGCTCTCTTCCAACGTTTTGAGTATCTCACTTTGTAGGGTTGAAAGTTCTTAGAAGTATAGTATGTTCTTCAATACCTAGGTCTTGTAAACAAAAGTCTCTCCAGGTTCATCTAGGATCAAAATCAACACTTTCATCCATCCCCAAACATCAATCAAAATCCCATCTCACAAACAACTCTTAGAATATTGGAAAAATCATTCATGCTAGGCTTTTGGTAATCCTTAAAATCAAAATAAAAAATCATCTTGTTTGGCTAAGTGTGTGTGGATGAATCCTTCTTCATACACTTAGTTAAATTATCACCTTGTGGACAAGTTTATTCCAAGATAACATCCAACATCTCAAGGTTTATGAGTTCATTATCAAAAATCCAAATCAAATTCAAAAATCCTAAAGTCTAGTATTCCTCTAAGATTTCTTAAGAATTCAATCATTCACATCATCCATCTTTCATTTATCCCATCATCATCATTTGGTCCTCAAAACATCCTAGATTTTTTTTTGTACCTAAATTTTAGACCAACCTAAGGAGTTAGAGGTTTACCTCCCACATTCCTAAAATTTGATCCTTATTTTATGGTCCAAACTAGATCTCAACACAAGAAAAACCTGGAGAAAAACAAAGAAACATCCACTTCAAGTGACTTAAGTCAAACTGCACCTAAATTCAACCCCATCGGATCTAACAACCCCCCGCTCAACCTTCCTCAACTACCACAAGATCTTCAAGAGGGAGGTATCCAAGTGGAGGATGTTACCAACAATATCCTAGGGATGACTCAAGATGAATTGTGGAGATAGTCCAAAATCCTGAAAACCACAAGATTGTCAACATAATGATGAGACTTAATCCTTCACAATACATGTTAGCATTAGCAAAGGAAGGGGCTAAACTCCCCTCTGATTATGATGTGAGCACTATTGTGGAAAAACCTCTTGGGATTATGCCACCAGTATCATTCAAACCTTCTTTTCAAAATGTCATCCAACCCGTCATACAACCAACATCATCTCATGCTCCAAGTCAACCCATGACTACCAAGGGGAGTTCATTGTTTCACTCTCTTCAAACACATCCCCTTGTAAATGACCAAAATTTGGACACAAACACCTTCTCGGGTCAAACAAACACTGTCCCTCAAGACCCAAAGCATCCATATGTCCCACTCATTTTCCATGACACCAACAATCCATCCACCTTTGCCACATCACCAACATATTCTCTTGATACACAAGTCTCTCTCCCCATGACATCCCAAGTACAAGTGGGTCTATTTGGACAAGGGGGGACCTTTGATTCCTCCTCATCACTTCCTCAAGGAAACCTATCACCAATCTTCCCACCATGTCCCCCTCTAACATCAACATCCACATCCTTGTTTTAGGGCAACCCCCTTTACCTATCCAAAATCAACCAAGTCAAAACAATCCTCCAATCATGAATCAAATAAACATACCAAATCCTCCAAACATGCCACTGATATCACAACACTAGGTGGCACCAATCCAAATGGCTCAATCAATCATCACTCCATCTACAACACCTCAAATATCTCAAAACATGGTCTCCCAAGGAGCAAGCACATCAACCATAGCAACCACCACAACAACCACCTCAACAAAATCTCATCACACCATCTCACACCATTCTGAATCCTCCACCTCCACTATCGAATCCAAACATAGAAAATCAATATAGCATCACGCCACAAGCTACCCAACAAGCCTATCAAAAGGCACTCAAACAATTCCAAGCACAACAAGCTGCACAAAAAGCACAGGTATAGCAAGCTACACAACAAGCATAGTAGGTTGCCCAAGCGTAAGCGCAAGCACTATTACAACAACAACAAGTCACACAAGTTGTGGAAGCGACACAAGCCACACAAGCTGCACAAGATGCACAAGCCACCCAATAAGCTCAATCTTAGACACAAGCTCAGTATCAAGTGAAACAAGCTCAAGCACAAGCCTGGTTACAACAATAATCATATCAACAAACTTTGCAACAATACCAAGCACAACAACAAGCATCTCAACTACAAGCCCAACAACAAGCATTTTTGGCACAACAGCAGCAAGACCAACAATAAGCGTTGTTGGCATAGCAACAGTTACAAGAATACCAACAAGCATTGCTTACACAATAAAGCCTGCAACAACCTCTTGTGAGCGCAACACCAAGTACACAAAATTCCCCACCCATCGCTCAAGCAACAATCAAACCACCGCAAAATACATTCATCCCACCGCTCGATCCACAAAATGATGTGTCGGCACAAATCAAATTTCTCTCACAACAAATGTTAGACCTACAATAAGGAAAAACAACAAAAACACAAGGGAATTTGTGCCCCTATCCATTCGACATAAGCATTGTGGTGGTTCTATTCCCACAAGGATTTGAGATACCTAAATTTGACAAATATCATGGGACTGGCAACCTTGAAGATCACATTGGGGAATTTCATGTCCACTATATGGAAGTTGCATATGACGAGTCTTATTTAATGTGACTATTCCCTCAAAGTTTGGCTGGTCCAACAATGGAGTGGTTCTCCCGCCTTCCTCCCATAATTAAAAAGTTTCAAGACATTGTGGACTTATTCATATAGAACTATTCATTCAACATAGGCATGGATGTGAACTTGGAAGAACTATTCACTCTAAAACAAGCCAAGGGGGAAACATTTGCATCCTTCTTACAATGATGGTGATCCAAGGCCAACATGAGTAAGTGGGCTATGCTAGAAGAACAACAAATTGGGACCATCATCTCTAATCTTGAAGGGACTTTATCTTTTCATTTGAAAATGCAATGTATCACAACATATGACCAATTGATCCCCAAGGCACTCAACATTGAAAGAGCCCTTATTGCACAAGAGGGTACACCTACTTATCAAGACAACCATCCATCAACCAGTTACAATGAAAAACCTCACACATGGGCAAAGAACAAGAATGTTACTAATGATGGTTTCATTGATGTCAAAGTTATTATTAGTGCCCCAAGGTAAAACACACAATCATATTAACAACCGCAAGTCAATAACCAAAACAACACACAAGCTAGCACATCATCACAATAACCCAACAATCAAGTGGTCAACAATCTGAATACTCAAGGGGGACCACCCCCAAGGAACAAGTATCCCCCTAAACGAAAATACACACAACTTGGGGAACCAATCGAGTTTGTCATGCAATAGCTGGTACAAGCAAATCTCATCAAGATCCTTGTTTATGAAAATTATCAAGAGCCTCGAGTTAAACCATCGTGGTATAACAAGAAACATCTCTGTGATTTTCACAAAATAAAGGGACACACGACAACCAGTTGCATGCGATTTAAAATCTGATTCAGGACCTTATTAATGACAAAACCATAACCATTGAACAACCCGTAGGGAATCAAGATCTCAAAATATACACAAATCCGGTACCAGGTCACAATAAAGGAAACAACAATGGTAAGGCAAAGTATAATAATGTGAACCATGTTTATGACTGTGTTGTTGCATCCTTAGATGAGTGGATCATCGTTGTCAATATCAAAGGATCCAAGGCCAACTATGGAGTCACCACACGTGGTGGTAGAATTACCATTCCAAGACCATCACAACCACCCAAGGCATTCGCCACTAATCCAAAGTCAAACCCCAATGGCTATAATGTCCTAGATCAACTGAAAAAGACCCTCACCCAAATTTCCATCATGGAATTGTTACAAATCTCACTCGCACATAGGGAAATCCTAGAAAAGGAATTGGCTGCATCCACTGTCCCCACAGATCTTGATGCAAATCAATTCCAAGCTATGGTCGGACATATCACCACACCACATCTCCTAACACTCTCAAAACAAGATTTTCCAACCCAACCATCTCACAACCGTGTACTCCCTCTTGAAGTCTTAGTCTATAAGAATAAAGTCAAACGAGTCTTGGTGGATGGAGGTGCAAGGTTGAATATTTGTACTCAAGCTAATAAAGAATCTGGGATTCTTTGAAGATGTCATTGAGAAAGGTAAAGGTACTACTATCAGGGCATATGATGATCAAGAACAGGTGTCTCAAGGCACCATTCAACTCCCTATTCAAGTAGGGCCAACAATCATGGAAACTACATGCCAAGTCTTTGATCTTGAACTACCTTACAATATCCTCCTGGGGCACCCATGGATCCATGGGATGCAAGTTATCGCATCCACCTTCCATCAATGTGTTAAGTTTCCTTATTGAAATCAAGAGGTCACAATCCATGGTGATCCCGAACCATTTTATTATTACAAGAATCTAGAGGCCAAGTATTACAAGATCCCCCAAGTCCCAAAAAATGATGAGGGACCCACATCTTCGTATATAGACCCATCCACCCTAGCCTCCACTTCTGAGACAAAGATACCCTCCATTCCATACATCTCTAATATTAAAGTCATTATCCAAGATAATGGGTGTGGGAACTACAAAATGAAAAAGAGTGCCTTTGTAATAGGAGAGTTACCTCAATCTCCTCAATCTCATGGGAAACCCCAACCAATTGAAACACCATCTCAAACCTTCAAAGCAGACCCCTCCAGATTCAAAAGGTGGGGGGACCTAAGTTAGAAAGTGGTAGATGAAAAGGATATATCAAGCTTATTGTATCAAGATGAAAGACCCACACCCGATCTTCCCATGGACAATGACAACAAAGGACCGCAGTTAATGCAAGGATGGGGCTATAACAAAAATGAAAAGCTTGGGAAAAATGATAATGACCTTTTAGAACCCATTATTCCTGAGAAGCACATGAAGAATCGTGGCCTTGGATTTACCCCTTTGAAGATAACCATATGTGGCAAAGGTGCCCCAGTTAAAAAATCCAAAGCTCCTCCTTAGTTACATGTATCCATAGGTTTACCTTTAGATAACTATACCTTTGATATAACCAATGTGTGTGACAAGGAAACCATCACTGACCTACCCATGTTATTTGAGGATTCCTCCCATTTTATGATCAATACCTTATCTTTCAAGCCAAGTAACCAGACCAATGAACTAAAACTTGTCTACCCCCAACTCATTGATTATGACCAACGAGGACCACCGATCTTATACACGTTTGAAAACAATGAGGCTCTCTCGGAATTCATGAGACTGCGGGATACTCTACCATGTGGAGATCATAAAGTTGGGTTTGATATTGAGCTAGACACACATGCATACTATGGGGAAATGATTGAATCCTGATGCAAGCAAGGTGGATCAAAGACTCTCTTCAACCTGAAAATGGTCAAACTCGATATGAAAACAGATCCTTACTGTAACGCCAAGAAAGTGCAAAAGACAAAGATTAAGAGCAAACATGCAATACAAATCTAAATGCAATCTAATGCTAAGCAACAAAGAACAAAGGAAGTAAAAAACATAAATAAAACTTAGAACAATCTCACCAAATTTGTACGTATTTCCATGATTCATCTCGATTTCCCTTCTCCATTTTGCTTGTGTAGTATAATTTCCCTCAGATTTCTCGTAAGTTCGTGCAAGTATAGCCTAAGATAATGATTTAGCAAAACATCAAAGATTCAAGATAAGTGCTCTCAAAATTCATAAGATTTTGCGAGTTTTCGAGAGAGATATACGATTTCGAGAGAGATTGGAATGATGAAGGATAGATCAATTTATAGAAAATTGATTATTCGAACGACAGGCCAAGATCGAAAGATCAACGGACGGTTGAGATCGACTGATTAGACATGCATTCTGATAACTATCAGTGATGACATGAGTGATACAAATTATAAATAGAATTAAAGATTAAATAAATGATTTAATCTTCCAGTTTGGTATTTGAAAACAAAAGAATTCTCTTTGCATGACAAAGATAAAGATGGATTAAAGCAACTGTTGTTCGAATGCACGCACAAGGTTTAATTAATTAAATAGGAATATTTAATTAATCTGCATGTACATGCAAATGAATTAGAACTGGATGATTGAATGATTTGACGAAGAGATTACTCAAGAACGCAACTCAGACATTAAATCAAGAGTTAACTAAGTGATTTGAATAGATCTTTGAGTCGAGAAAATTGAATACTTAGATAACTCACACAATTATCTAAATATAGAGGAATGCGTTAAAATATAATTCATGAATTAAATAATTCATTTAATTCAAGATTTTATATTTGAAGAATAATTAAATAAATAAGATTTGTTTAATTAAGTGATGAAGGGATTTAAATGAATAATTAAATAAATAAATAATTTATTTAATTGTAGTTGAAGTATGATAAAGAGTAAATTAAATAAGAATTTATTTAATTTGACAAGAAGGATAAGGTTAATTAGTAACATAATTAAATAAAAAGCATTTATTTAATTAATCAAATAGAATAAAGAAAAGTGTGAATGAATTAAATAATTAAGATTATTTAATTAATAGAAGAATTAACAAAAGATGAATTAATTAAATAATTGACATTATTTAATCATGACCATGACGAATACGAATTATGAAGAATATTGAAGTCACAGGCCTAAACTAAATTTCGATGTCTACATTTTCCCCTCTTTGATACAATGTCATTTAGGCGTTGTGTCAAAGAAAATTGATAACAAATATGCCCCAGTAATGCCCCAGTGTAAAACAGGTGAAGGTATGCCCCCTCGGGAGGACAAGCGGGTTCAAAGAACATGAGTGTGCTCTTGAAATCGATGAGAGAACTAGAAGATGAAAGAAAAAAAAGGATAGAGGAAAATAGATAATGGTGGTGAAGATGTAGAAAAGAAGAAATGTTAGTGCAAAAAGAAAGATGAATAATAAAAGACCATGATGTTAGTATTAGCAATCTTCGATGTTTCATCGTATCACAAAAGGAATTGCACTTTATCATTATTGGGCAGGACTAATACAAATGGAGAAAAACACCATGATATGACATAGATCAAGGTGTGCAAGGTCATCCACTTGCTAACAACAGACAGTCGCAGACAAGGATTGTCGTTAACTCATACTAAGGGCACAAGTTGCCCCGTCTTTTTGTCAAGACAAACCATAGACAACAAACAAAATAAAAGACGGGTCATGAGACGTCATCTCTCCTCTAAATCCTTCATGGGACATCCTTGAGGAAACTAGTAACATGACTCAAAAATAAAAGTTAAAAGACAATTGACAGAAACAGTCAAAGAAAATAGAATTCTGATACATCATTGCTTCTCTAAATCCTTCATGGGACATCCTTGAGAAAGCTAGTAACATAATTCCCATCATAAAGTCAAATGAAAAGATAAGATAAATAAGTCAGAAAGTCAAAAAGCCAGTAAAATATTTTCCAAAACTTAATCTTGTTTGTTTGATTTGTGATGATTGACAGGTGATGAGGATGGTGACAATGTTGTTTGACGTAGGAAGGACACATCCTGAAACAACATGAGGATGACGATAATGTGACTAAAAGATCAAGGTTTGCAACCAGGCTAGAAACAAAGCCAATGAATGTTTTGAATGATGCACTACGATGCATAGAAAGATTATATGGATTGGGCTTGTTGCATTTGGAATGACTTTTCAGGATTAGATGGTATGATGGAAGATCCTTAGACCATTGACAAGGGAAAAACCAAGGCATGTGATAGGTATTTCGTATAAGGATAACTCATTTGGAAAAATGCTATGAAGGCTATGACATGATATTTCATGAATAGTGTATGACCAAAGGATAGACATGTCAAGAGTTTTTCCAAAGCATTATTTATGTTTCTACCTGTCCTTATCAAGATCAAAGTAGCTGGGAATATGGACATGAGTGGTAGGGCTTAGATGGATAGATGGAAATTTCATAATAAATGTCATACGAAGGGTATGGGAGATGAGACAACTTGCCTCCAAGTGTAATAGTCCACATAGATAATTTCTTACACATGACGCTTGTTTGCTAGGTTTTCATCATGGTACTTATCCAAAGCGCCATAAGAATGGTTTTCACTATTGGATGAAATTTTTCTCTTGACTTTTTTTTTGTTCTTTTGGTGTCACCAAGATGCCTGTTTGCTAGGTTTTCATCAAAGTGAGATGATCACTGATTGTTCTGAATCCATTGATGGTGTTGATGTAGAGACTGGTACCATGATATGCCAATAATAACCTTGATGAAGTAGTTGTCTCGTCAGGATCATAACACTTGCATACAATTGATTGATGTCATTGTGATCCTTGTTGACACTAGAGTTGGCCTTATCAAAATACGCACATCGTGATAGAGTGCCATGGGAGTCCTTACAATAAAGAGTTGTTGCCAAGATGCGATGGATTTATGACATAGGATTTTTAGACTTTAGGCGAGATGTAGGATTATGATGGATGATGGTAGACGCATTTGGCAATTTAGATGTAAGAATTTTCATTTGCCAAACTTGGGGTGATGGATGATGGAGACTGGGTTTCAAATTGGGATTTTTTTTGGAACCATGACTTTTATATGCCTTGTATGATGACCATTTTGAAGGAGGTGGACATTTATTATATGCGGGAGTCCTCTTTTCTTGTGGCTCCACATTTTGATTGACTTTTACTTTTGAACTATTTTCTTTGCTTGATCCATTTTTCTTTGGGATCCATTTTAACTTTATTTGTCCACTTGGATTTTTGATTGATTCAATGGACTTTGATATTTGATTTTGAACTTTGAATTTGTAAGACTTTTGTTTTTGTTGGTTCCAAATGGAAGGTTTATTCATGTTGGAATGACAATTTATGGTATGGATGGAAGGAGTGTTGGCAACAACCTTATGGTAAGAACTACTCATCGCCTCCATTTTGATGTTTGTATCAGATAAAGTTTCCCCCGATATCGAGAAGATACCATTAACATCATTAGATTTGCTGACTGAAGGATAACCAAGACCTTGATGTCTAGGATTTTCCTGAAACTGTACTGGTTCTAGAATTCCTTGCTCGTGTATGCCTAGTCCTTTTCCTTGATATTGCATGCTTTGACAGATTATGTTTGCGATGGGGTATTTTTTGTTTTGAAAGCAAGATGCTAACCCATCACTGTGCATGTGGAAATTGTTACTTGGAATCTTCTCCTCTACAAGAAAGCCTGATTTGATAAAAGTGGATGATCTTAGTTGATAGGATGTCATATCTTCATTAACATGTTGGATATCGTTGCTGTTATTTTGTGACATATCAAACTTAGATGATTCTACTGGTGCTTCCAAGTCGATGTTGAAACCGTCTTTATGGTCATTGTTATAGAGTCCAATGAACTCAGCTATAGCTTGATCATTTGCAAATATGTCTAGAGTGGGAGACTCGTTCTAGAGGAATATCATTTATGTGTCCAAAGGAGGCAAGTGTCTCATTTTGGGAAATGGATGAGTTTGGTACTTGGATAGGGTTGTCTTCAAATTTTTGATCATGAATGGCATAAAGGTCAAGGAGTGGATCATTTTGGACTTCTTTCTTAATAGTAGTGTCTTGATCAAAGACAGGTTTTTCTTGAATAATATGGTTGGGAATGGAATCTTGATCAAGGATAGGTGTATTTTGGATGCCATGATTATCTAGAAGGACTTTTTGGATGGACTTAAAGATAGGGTCATGGGATTGATCTGTATAGGATCTAGACTAGATTGCAGTATTTAAATGCTTAACTTTTACAATGCTTTTACAATGATTATTCCAAGTTAATTAAATCAAAATTAACTTATGGAAATAACAAAATGAAAGTAATAACAAGGTGATTATAACAGAAAGGAAAGAAATGAGAGACAGAAAGAGAGAGAAGAAGAGAAGTGCAAACAACGCTTGATAACGGAGTTCGTCACAGAATGTGACTACGTCTCCGGGTCCACTCCAATAGAGAGACCGATCCGATTAACTCCAAAATCGATTACAATGCACCACAATCATTCTCCAAGCACTTCGGCAGCGTAACGATGCTCTGATATGCAAGAATGATCTGAAAACTCTTCAACAAGACCTCTCTTTGATTATCTCCACAGCTTCAAGACTTCATCACCTGAAAAAAAAATTGATTACCAACTCTCACCTCAAGCCCACTTTTATACATAAAATTTTCTCAAATTGGTTACTAACCAATTGATTTGGAAATATTCACCTTATCTCTCCAAATACATAAAAATATTCAAAAATCTCCCATAAAAACAACTTAATCTCCTTGATTTATTCCAAGCCCTTCTTATTATTCATTTCGGGCTGATATTGTTTTGATTTAATCCTTTAAAAGGATTATTGTTGTTTTATTATTTTTTTTAAATTATAGGGGAGTTGTTTTTTTTTAATTTATTTGAAGCATTCGGTTTTGAAAAACACTTCAAAAGCAACCGATGCCACATATATTTTAGAACCGCTCGGTGGCTTGTTGGTTACCATTGTTTTTGGGAACCCGGCGGTTCCGGGTTCCACTCCCGGCCGTCGGCTTTTTCCCAACAAACAAAACAAATTCCTTTAATAAAATCAACCGCTCCTACTACGTGGTTAGAGCCGCGGATTTGGCGGAACGGCGAGTGCGCTAAGTTTGGTGGAGACTTGTTGGTGGTTCGAATCCCATGCAAACCGATTAAACTTTTTGTTAACAAATGATTTTCCAGCCATCGGCGAAGACTGAAGCCACGTGTCGTGTCGTTATTCGCCGACAGTGCCACATCAGCCGCTGACGAGACTGCCAACAAAGCAACCTGCTGCCAACTCCTCCTGCTAGGTGTCAAAATGTGACTTGCCAATTCCAATGACGTGGATGCTGACTGGGACTGCCACCTAGATGCCACATCAACTCTGACTCAACTGCCACATGTCCGCTGACTCAGAGTATGGTACCACGCAGAATGCTGACTGTATGTACAGACTGACACGTGTCAACGCATGACTCGCTGTCCTTTGCTGACATCACCTGCCACGTCGATATGTACGGACTGTACGGACTACCACGTGTCAACTTCTGATTGGTCCATTTCAAATTTTGTACCGCATGCTGACATCAGCTGTACGGATGATGATGTCATCACTGTACCTTCAAGTCCACCAAGTCAACATGAAACTTTGACTAGCTGCATCTTGAGCATATGATGTTGGATTTTGACGAAACGAACGCCGTCGGAATCGTCTCGACGAGCTCTTCGACTTGACGCTACTTCTGTTGATTTTGAAACAATCATTTTTTCACTTCCTAGACGCCCTCTGATTCTGGGTTTGACCAAAGGTTTGACTGCCATAACTCGTGCAAACGGACTCCTTTTCGCTCCGTTCGAGTTGCGTTGGAATCAGGACGCTGAGCTCTTTATGATGGTGCAGATTCTGGAGAAAAACAAGACACTTCAATTTTCACTGAAAAAAATGTCCACCGGATCAGGCCTCCCCACTGAAGACCTTTTGGACCTCCAAAAGTGGCATTTACTCTGACAATAAGTGAGGGCTTGGCCTCCCCACTTGTCCTGTATCCTCTGTACATCTGAAAACCTGGCTCACAAGCACAATAAAGACTGCAACAATGTTGTTGAACATAAACATTATGTTATCACTTCCATAAATATCTACATCCAATGTCGTAGCCACTAACCAACAAAAATTGACTAGCATCAAGCTAAACATCAATGCAGAAATGAAAGAAAGCAAGTCAACAACAATTCGATCCTTTACAACAGGAACATTTTTACCCAAGGATCCATCAATTCTTTCAAGCATCTTTTTCTCATGCTGTACTGCAAGTGCATCCTGCAACATCTGACCCTGGTTAGCTACTCCAAGTTCATGTTTAGAACCACCTGTACTGACAGACATAAGAGTTAATTCCTTACTTGCATTAATTACCCTCTTTAACTGCCCTGTGTTTGCAAAAGAACGATCAGTCTTAACCCTGTGAGAATGTACAATATACTGAATGCCATCCTTAAACAAATGATAATGATTTCGTTGCCTGTAGAAGATTGCTTTTCGATCATAAAGATAAGGGCTTCCAAGCACTATCCCATAGATATCTAGTGGAACTACATCAAACTGAACTTCATCCGCAAATTTACTAGTGATTGTGAACCTTAAGGTGCATTGTTTTGTTACTTGCAGCTTATCATTTTCACAAATCCAACCTAGTGGATAAGGTTTCTTATGTTGTGTAGTTTTTAACCCCAAGTTCTTTACAACACTTTCTGAAATTAAATTCACTTGAGAACCACTATCTATGAGTGCATTGATTTTACTGTTCTTAGCCATAACCCTTAAATGAAACAACTCATTCCTTTTTGCATCTTCAGAGAAATCATTAACTGTAGAAGTAGAAGCACAACTAGCAACAGAAACACCAGAAATAGAGGCTTTACCTTTTAGACCCATCGCTGTTATCTTAATCTCATCATCTGAATCTGACCCAAGATCCATAACAACATTCATGGATTTATCCTTACCCTTCTGTTTCTGATTACGTTTTTGAGCCCACTTAGGCTTTAGTTCGGGATGCAACTTCCAGCAGTGATCTTCATCATGACCATTCTTGTCACAATGAGAACAAGAAAGTTTCTCATCCTTCTTGACTGTAGCTGCCTTCTTTCCTTTCCCTGTCTCTACATTCTTAGAAGATTTCTTTACATCATTATCAATAAAAGATCCTTTACCCCTTGACTCTAAGTGTGTTGCTTGAACAGACACTTCATCTAAGTTACAAGGGTTCAAAACCAGGATAGAATGCCTAAGGTAGGAATGTAGACCTCCTATGTACTTCAACAACGTGTCCTGGGTATACAAAGGAACATTCAAAGAAATAGCCCTTTTCCTGAACATGGGTGTACTCTTGGACAGTTTGACCCTTCCCTTGCCTAAACATTTGCCAGTCCATCATTAACTGCTGCATATGTCCTAAGGGATAAAACTGCTTCTTAAGAGCATTAATAAACTCTGCCCAAGTTAAACTGACTCTACCATGTTGTGAAACTTCTGCCTTAGACTTACTCTCCCACCAAGTTAAGGCTGTACCGCCTAAACGAAGAGTAGCTAATTGGATCCTATCAACATCATCTATTAGGTTTTGGACTCTACAGTAGACCTCTATTTGTTGAATCCAATCATCCAATTTTTCAGCATTAAGTTCTCCACAATATTTAGGTAAATCAAATTTTACATCCAGTTTTATTTTAGGCTTATATCCACTTTTGAAAGGGTTAGAAGAAATAGAATGAGGAGAAGAGGGAGAAGAAGGGGAAGGAGAAGAGGGAGGAGAAGAAGAAAAGGGATGATCTAGTTGCTTGCCACCATCTTCATGATGTTTCCCTTTCATGTCTTTGCAATCTTCTTGCTTCGACGATCCTTCTTCACGTTCCTTCCGTTCTTGTCTCTCCTGAAAAAGTATGTCCACCTTTGCCTTCATCTCAAGGAATGCTCTTCAAAACTCCTGCTCACTAATCTCTTCAGGAACCTCCATTCCAGAAACTGACATCTTCAGAAATGTTCTACGCTTCCCAATCTCAGGATCAAATTCTTCAAGTTTGCCTTCACCTTTCTGAATCCTGGATCTCGTTAGCATTCAAGAAAACAAATAACTGCAATAAAAGTCAACCTAATGCTCTGATACCAACTTGATCTGTATAGGATCTAGACTAGATTGCAGTATTTAAATGCTTAACTTTTACAATGCTTTTACAATGATTATTCCAAGTTAATTAAATCAAAATTAACTTATGGAAATAACAAAATGAAAGTAATAACAAGGTGATTATAACAGAAAGGAAAGAAATGAGAGACAGAAAGAGAGAGAAGAAGAGAAGTGCAAACAACGCTTGATAACGGAGTTCGTCACAGAATGTGACTACGTCTCCGGGTCCACTCCAATAGAGAGACCAATCCGATTAACTCCAAAATCAATTACAATGCACCACAATCATTCTCCAAGCACTTCGGCAGCGTAACGACGCTCTGATATGCAAAAATGATCTGAAAACTCTTCAACAAGACCTCTCTTTGATTATCTCCACAGCTTCAAGACTTCGTCACCTGAAAAAAAACTTGATTACCAACTCTCACCTCAAGCCCACTTTTATACATAAAATTTGCTCAAATTGGTTACTAACCAATTGATTTGGAAATATTCACCTTATCTCTCCAAATACATAAAAATATTCAAAAATCTCCCATAAAAACAACTTAATCTCCTTGATTTATTCCAAGCCCTTCTTATTATTCATTTCGGGCTGATATTGTTTTGATTTAATCCTTTAAAAGGATTATTGTTGTTTTATTATTTTTTTTAAATTATAGGGGAGTTGTTTTTTTTTAATTTATTTGAAGCATTCGGTTTTGAAAAACACTTCAAAAGCAACCGATGCCACATATATTTTAGAACCGCTCGGTGGCTTGTTGGTTACCATTGTTTTTGGGAACCCGGCGGTTCCGGGTTCCACTCCCGGCCGTCGGCTTTTTCCCAACAAACAAAACAAATTCCTTTAATAAAATCAACCGCTCCTACTACGTGGTTAGAGCCGCGAATTTGGCAGAACGGCGAGTGCGCTAAGTTTGGTGGAGACTTGTTGGTGGTTCGAATCCCATGCAAACCAATTAAACTTTTTGTTAACAAACGATTTTCCAGCCGTCGGCGAAGACTGAAGCCACGTGTCGTTTCGTTATTCGCCGACAGTGCCACATCAGCCGCTGACGAGACTGCCAACAAAGCAACCTGCTGCCAACTCCTCCTGCCAGGTGTCAAAATGTGACTTGCCAATTCCAATGACGTGGATGCTAATTGGGACTGCCACCTGGATGCCACGTCAACTCTGACTCAACTGCCACATGTCCGCTGACTCAGAGTATGGTACCACGCAGAATGCTGACTGTATGTACGGACTGACATGTGTCAACGCATGACTCGCTGTCCTTTGCTGACATCACCTGCCACGTCGATATGTATGGACTGTACGGACTGCCACGTGTCAACTTCTGATTGGTCCATTTCAAATTTCGTACCGCATGCTGACGTCAGCTGTACGGATGATGACGTCATCATTGTACCTTCAAGTCCACCAAGTCAACATGAAACTTTGACCAGCTGCATCTTGAGCATATGATGTCGGATTTCGACGAAACGAACGCCGTCGGAATCGTCTCGACGAGCTCTTCGACTTGACGCTGCTTCTGTTGATTTTTGAAACAATCATTTTTTCACTTCCTGGACGCCCTCTGATTCTGGTTTGACCAAAGGTTTGACTGGCCATAACTCGTGCAAACGGACTCCTTTTCGCTCCGTTCGAGTTGCGTTGGAATCAGGACGCTGAGCTCTTTATGATGGTGCAGATTATGGAGAAAAACAAGACACTTAAATTTTCACTGAAAAAAATGTCCACCGGATCAGGGATAGACTACTTTGATCTTGACATGAAGGTGAAGCCATGAAGTCATTTTTTGGACTTTCCATTTGACATGTATCCTCAAGTTTAGTAGATGGGATGTGACTTTGGAGACTATAAATAGATGTATTTTCATGACTAAATGTAGATTGAGATGGAGTGGCTTGGAAGGGATTAGTGGATGAAGGACTAGGATAGGCCATGGAGGCTTGGAAGAAATTAGTGGATGAAGGACTAGGGTAGGACATGGAGGCTTGGAAGGGGTTAGTGGAAGGTTGGTTTCCCTTGTCAAGGTTAGGATAAGGGTGATAAGTGGATGTTTGTTGTGGATTCATGGCATGGATTATGCTAAGGGATTCTTGATAAGGAGGGTAGATGGATGGAGGACTAGGACTTATGGATTGTTGGTAGGAAGGGTATGTAGGTAGTTGACCATGGGTTGATGTTGGTTGGAATTTGGATTGTATATATTGTCTTTTGAAGTCTATGGCTTGTTGGAATTGACCATTATGAAGTAAGTGGTATTCAACTTGACTAGCACGCATATCAAGGTAAATTGCAGACATGGTGGTGAGGTTATGATGAAAGATGGAGTATGACTAAGGTATGTGATATGAGGCCTAAGGTATGACAATGCAAAGAGTGACTTAAGTCTAAGGTATGCAACCTAACCTATGTTTTTGGGATTTTATGAATATAAAGGATGAATGTATGCAGCTATTTTTTTGGTATTTTCTATGCAAATAAGGTATGTCTAAAATGATGCTAGCCTAAAATCTAAAGATGCAAAGTCTAAGCAAGGCTCTAAGGTAATCAATTTTGTAAACCTGAGACGAGGGTACCAACTACCTAAAGTCTAACCAAGGCGTCAATTTAGTTAAGTCAAGGAACCAATGTAGGACGAGGATCAAAGATAAGGTGAGCTCCCCAACTAGACTAATGAGCTAGGAGGACTCACTGTAGGACAAAATATATGATGATGGGACTAGGTTCAATGACAAATTTTGTTGACGCTATGATCTTTCTAGAGTATAGATGGTAAACCAATCCTAAAGTTTGTAAAAGTGACTCTCCTAGAAGTTTAATGCAAGGTAATATGTATTCTAAGATGAAACTAAAACTCTAAATTAGGACAACTATGGTAGTGACTAAATGAACCTAAAGGATGCAAAATTGAGCAAATCGTTTCAGGTTTTTGTTCAAGGACTACTTGTGGAAAGACAACTGAAACTGGGATAACCATGTTGACTGGACAGTGACTGTGAATTTTGATTTTTCGTGATCAAATTTTGGCAAACAATGACAATCATAAGACAAAGTGTTTTCGATTTGATTTTGGACTCAAAGAATGTTTAATTTGACAAAAGACAAGCACATCCTAATAGGCCATAAGGCCTAAGGTTTGTATACTTGGTATAGCCCACCGAAATACCCCGGATTGGTGATAAACACCTTTCCTTCTCGAGAGCAGATAGCTTAGAAATTTGGTGGCATTGGCTCCCCTCCACGGCTCATTAACGTCTTTCGAGCACACCAATTTTGAATTCTTTTGGAAATGACCTCCCAAGAACTGCTATCTCTACTCAAGGGGATCAGTAGTGAGTGTCTTTGGGCATGATACTGTACCCTGCACTATACCAAGCAACGACCAATAGAACAGTTGGACACTAAAACAAAAGGTGTTTAATACGGGCATTCTGTTCGTGGGGCATGATCCATGTGGCGAGAGTCCCCTTTCAGACCCATCTCATTGGAACCACACTCGTGATTCTTAGGTTTTCCCCAAGAACCCACTTTTATATACTGGCTGGAAGTCCTTCAGGTTAAGGGTGCTACCAGTTTGAGTCGTCCTGGGGTGAGTACTTTTTCCCACTAGAACAGGCCCAAGTTCTAGAGTTGGTAACCGTTTCTCTTACACCCAGGATCACACAGATGTGCAAGGGGAGAGGATACTTCAATGTACCAAATCGTGAGGGTAATACACAGATGTGATTTGGCACCAAACACAATAAACACTTGTTAATTTTAATCCAAACGAAAGATTTGCTACACTACCAAACAATCTGTTTCAAGAAAATTAACTAAGGTCTCCGACATGCGTTCTGCAGAAAGATTCGTTAGTAGTTTTTAGTATTGTCTTCGTCAATCGTCCTGCAAAAACTCGTTAACTCCTCAAGACACAAGCTGAAAACAAAAGATTAGTGCAAAAAAAAAAAACTTAAATGAAAACAACAAACTAAAATAGTGATAACTTTCTCAAAACTAAACAAAATTTTAAATAGTAGATATCTATGGAAAACTGAGACATAGACCTTCAAAACCCAGAAACCGTCTTGCAAACTCCTGCAAAACAAAAATGTTATAAACAAAAGAAAAGTCATGTTTTAACAGTTAAAGCTGAAAAAACTACAATCACTAAAATGACCATAACTTTCTCAAATCTTAACAAAATTTTAAACTATTTGAAGTTCTAGAAAGCTGAGAACGAGGTCTACAAAACCCATGAAATTTTTTAAAATATTTTATTCTCCCATTTTTCTGTGCTCAAAAGAAGGTGGCAGGATTTCGTATGAATTCTTGGTTGTAACCTGCAAAACAACGAAAATAAACAAGAAAACACACAAATTTCTCTACAATTCACATCGGGTTCACCAAATGTAACATCTATAAAATGCACAAAACAAGATTAAGAGCAAACATGCAATACACATCTAAATGCCAATCTAATGCTAAGCAACAAAGAACAAAGGAAGTCAAAAAACGTAAATAAAACTTAGAACAATCTCACCAAATTTGTACGTATTTCCATGATTCATCTCGATTGCCCTTCTCCAGTTTGCTTGTGTAGTATAATTTCCCTCAAATTTCTTGTAAGTTTGTGCAAGTATAGCCTATGATAATGATTTAGCAAAACATCGAAGATTCAAGATAAGTGCTCTCAAAAGTCATAAGATTTCGCGAGTTTTCGAGAGAGATATACGATTTCGAGAGAGATTGGAAGGATGAAGGATAGATCAATTTATAGAAAATTGATTATTCGAACGACAGGCCAAGATCGAAAAATCAACAGACGGTTGAGATTGACTAATTAGACATGCATTCTGATAACTGTCAATGATGACATGAGTGATACAAATTAGAAATAGAATTAAAGAGTAAATAAATGATTTAATCTTCCAGTTTGGTATTCAAAAATAGAAGAATTATCTTTGCATGACAAAGATAAAGATGGATTAAAGAAATTGTTGTTTGAATGCATGCACAAGGTTTAATTAATTAAATAGGAATATTTAATTAATCTGCATGTACATGCAAATGAATTAGAACTGGATGATTGAATGATTTGTCAAAGAGATTACCTGAGAACGCCACTCAGACATTAAATCAAGAGTTACCTAAGCGATTTGAATAGATCTTTGAGTCGAGTAAAATTGAATACTTAGATAACTCACACAATTATCTAAATATAGAGGAATGCGTTAAAATAGAATTCATGAATTAAATAATTCATTTAATTCAAGATTTTATATTTGAATAATAATTAAATAAATAAGATTTATTTAATTAAGTGATGAAGGGATTTAAATGAATAATTAAATAAATAAATAATTTATTTAATTATAGTTGAAGTATGATAAAGAGTAAATTAAATAAGAATTTATTTAATTTGACAAGAAAGATAAGGTTAATTAGTAACATAATTAAATAAAAAACATTTATTTAATTAATCAGATAGAATAAAGAAAAGTGTGAATTAATTAAATAATTAAGATTATTTAATTAATAGAAGAATTAACAAAAGATGAATTAATTAAATAATTGACATTATTTAATCACGACCATGATGAATACGAATTATGAAGAATATTGAAGTCGCAGGCCTAAACCAAATTTCGATGTCTACATTTACAACACAAATCCCTCAAGTTGACTCAATCCCTCTTCCTATGGCTTGTAGCCCTCAATATCAAATCAATGGAGGTATCTTTTAGAGAAGGTCATACAATGGCCTGTCAAACTCCTAAAAGGTTCAATACAAACTACCAAACAACATATCAAAAGTTTCCATAGGGTTTCTTTGACCCAACACTAAGAACCATTAACATGCCCTACTCCAAGGCTAGTCAATTAGCCCTAATTTACAAAGATACTACCATTCAAACACTTGAAAAACACCCCAAACCCCTAGATAGTCTTAAATTGTGACACAAAACATCAGATTTCACAATTATTTCTTGGGTTCAAACCTTCTATAACCTTAATCCATGAAACCCTCACTTCTTATGCAAACACCTAGGGTTTTATTGAAATTCTATATACCTGGGCTTCGCAATCCAATTCAAAACAACCAACAATCTCCACAAACCCTGCACATTCTCACGAATACATTATATGGACCATTCCATCACTGTTTTGTCAAAACTCAACATAAACACCCTCATTTCACATAGAAAACAATGACTCTGCCCTAGGGCAACACTCATCTACTTATAACTTGTTATCTCAACCTTCAAAAGCTTAAAACATCTTTCCCTACATTAAATAGATCAATCCATTGAGTTACAAGGGCTAATAGTAGTTGGATTGATCAATTCATGACTTTAACCTTCAATCAAACCCTTATTCTATGTTTACAGGGCAGTCTCAAAAAAATAAGAAAATCTCCAACAAATATTAGTAAAGGATCCTCAAATTGGACTCAAACAAAAGCTAAGACATTCCTCTATGAAAAGAAAATGGATTCAGAGCATTTACAAGTTTGTACGAGCCGTACACAAAGAATAAAGTTAAAAAAACTAGAGAAATAACAAAGAAAACGTTGTATTTTATTGAATTTGGGTTTCAAGATTTCAACAACCTTTGTTCAAGCCTTTGGAGGCTTTTTATACCTTTTCCAATCAGTTTTTACCTGCTAAACGACTTTAACCACCTTTTGAAATCCTTGACCCTTCATATTCCCATTTGCAGTTTAACAACATTTTCTGTTTTTTGACAACATTCCTAATTTTGCTTCTACAACTTTTACATATTTTGATATCTCGAACACAACCACCAATTACATATTAAAATCATCTAAATAGATCTTATTTATCATCATTGACTCAAAACACAACAAAATCCTATAACCTACTTGGTATCATCTTTAATTGTCAAACATTATTTAGTAGTGCTCCTGCACCATACACCCCAACATGAAAATTTTCCAAGTCCCTTGGAAAGAAGCTTGAAAATTGTCCTCCATTGTTCTTCATCTACCTTTGACCTTCATGCTTTCCTTCAACAGGTGCATTTTCCACTGATTCCTCACTGCCTTTATCCTTTTTGTCAATGTCTTCACTTACACTCTACCCCATTTGTTTATTCTGCTACGTGGGGTGTTCTCCATCTTTCTCTTCATCAAACTCTATCATTACTTCTTCCTTTACATTTGCACACTGGCTTTTACCAGCTACCATCACCTTTCTCTGTTCTTCATGCTTAGTATGCTTACTTTTATCATTCTTTTCTCTGTCAGCCTTTCAAAAGTCTTCCCTAATGCATTTAGAGGTCTCTGTCAAACCTGCACATGCCTTACTGTCCTATCAACATCATAAACCTTTATGTTCTTGTTCACTTCCTTACCATTCACACATACTATTGTCTCAACATAACTAGCCTACCTTTTCACATGTCCCTTCACCATAGGGCACATGACTGTCCCTATCCAAATGCCTTTACTAATTTCTTGCCTTACCAAAGGCTTTCCATCCTCACACTGCTCTGTACCTGACTGAGACACATTCCCATCCTTTTTCTTCTGCCACACAAAGACATTCTTCTTCATCTTTGACTGCACATTTCCTTTACCCTTCATATTTACTATCTTAACAGTGTCAAACTATGATTGGGATGCTAACTTCATGCTCTAACCTTCTTCCTTGCTCACATATTCTTTCCTTCCCATCATTATGACCTCACCTTGCTCACTTGCCTCTAGAACGAATGGAGCTAGAACAAACCTCTTCCCATCCTTTTCAATGTGATATGTGTTTTCTCTCCCATGATATATCGTAGCCCTGTCAAATTGCCAAGGTCTCCCAAGCAAAACATGGCAACAACTCATAGGTAAAATATCACACACAACTTTGTCTTTATAGGGACCAATTTGGAACTCAACAATGGCTTGTTCATTCACCAACATGGTTTGTTTTTCACTAACCCAAGACACTTTGTATGGTTTTTGTTTAGGTACCCTTTCCAAATGCAATTTTTCAACCATATCACTAGAGACCATATTGTCAGTACATCCAAAATCCACAATTACTCTACATACCTTATCTTATCTTGGCATCTACAAGTAGTTCTGAACAAGGCTCTCCTCTGAATTTTTTCTTTCTCCATGGATGTATTCAAAGCTTGTCTTCTCATCAACAACATTTCTCCAACTTCAGGAGTAGCATAGAGAGTATTTGAACTTGAGCTTTCAGCTTCATCTTAATAAGCAATTTGGACTCTCCTTTCAGATTTCCTTTCTCCTCCACTTGATGTGGTTCAACTCTTCTCAAGGAACTTGAAATCTCTCCTTTGCCTAAAGCTTGTTTTTCCCCCTCTCCATCCACCTCTTGATTCAGGAACTTGCTCTTTGCCCTTATCAGCATCTTCAAGGTCTTCTTTGGGCTATATTGGTGTTGAAGATGTACCTCTGCCTCTAGAAGTATTTCCTCTTCCTCTTGTTTCCTTTTCGTGTCTCCTCTTGAGTTTTTCTTCTACTCTAATTGCCATTTGAAAAAATTGTTCCACAAATTTTGGTGCCAACAAACTGATTTCATCTTGAATGTTTTATCTTAGGCCATTGAGATATCTAGCTACTCTTTCTTCCTCATCCTCCTCATGCTTGGTTCTTATACTTAGCCTATAGAATTCTTTAGTATATGTTTGCACATCTTGTTCTTTTTGCCTAAGATTTTGTAATCTTTTGAGTAATTGAACATTATTGTCACAAGGAAGGAACTTACCTTTCAGTTTTTCCTTCATTCTCTCCCATGAAGTGATCTTGTTCTTGCCTTTCCTCTCCCTTTCATCTTGCAGAAAGTTCCACCACAACAAATAATGTCCTTTTAGTTTTGTTTTGGCCTTCCTCACTTTGTGTTCTTCATCAATTTTCTTCACTATCAAAGTAGTTCTCCAAAGCCCCTATCCAATCCAAGAGCTCTTCTCCATCTAGTTTTCCCCCATACATAGGAAAATCCATTTTACTATGTCCATATTTCTTCACAACCTATAAAAGCTTCAACATCCTTACATCATCTGGGTTCATATCTTCCTCTTCACTAGAAGTCTCTTCTTCTTCAGTATCACTTTCATCCATATCTACTCCAGTCTTTGATTTCAATGCAACCATCTCTCTTCTCAAGGCTTCTATTTGTCTAGCATGCTCATCCATCTTTCTTGCAACTAGGCTTCTTTTAGGAGGCATCTTGATAGTAGTGTCTCTTCACCTTCTATCTTGCAAAAACCAACCAAATCACCAACAAGGGATCTAATCACTAGGCTTTGATACCACCTAATGCAAGCAAGGTGGATCAAAGACTCTCTTCAACCTGAAAATGGTCAAACTCAATCTGCAAACAAATCCTTACAACACAAATCCCTCAACTTGACTCAATCCATCTTCCTATGGCTTGTAGCCCTCAATATCAAATCAATGGAGGTATCTTTTAGAGAAGGTTGTACAGTGGCCTATCAAACTCCTCAAAGGTTCAATATAGACTACCAAACAACATATCAAAAGTTTTCATAGGGTTTCTTTGACCCAACACCAAGAACCATTAACCTGCTCTACTCCAAGGCTAGTCAATTAGCCCTAATTTACAAAGAGACTACCATTCAAACTCTTGAAAAACACTCCAAACCCCTAGAAAGTCTTAAATTTTGACACAAAACATCAAATTTCATAATTATTTCTTGGGTTCAAACCTTCTATAAAAACCCTCACTTCTTATGCAAACACCTAGGGTTTTATTGAAATTATATATACCCAGGCTTCCCAATCCAATTCAAAACAACCAACAGTCTCCATAGACCCTGCACATGCTCACTAATACATTACAGGGACCATTCCATCACTGTTTTGTCAAAACTCAACATAAACACCCTCATTTCACATAGAAAACAACATGACTTTGCCCTAGGGAAACACTCATCTGCTTATAACTTATTCTATCAACCTTCAAAAGCTTAAAACATCTTTCCATACATTAAATAGATCAATCCACTGAGTTACAAGGGCTGATAGTAGGTGGATTGATCAATTCATGACTTTAACCTTCAATCAAACCCTTATTCTGTGTTTATAGGGCAGTCTCAGAAAAATAAGAAAATCTCCCACAAATTTCAGTAAAGGATCCTCAAATTGGACTCAAAGGAAAGCTAAGACATTCCTCTATGAAAATAAAATGGATTAAGAGCATTTACAAGTCTGTACTGGTCATACAAAAAGAATAAAGTTCAGAAAACCAGAGAAATAACAGAGAAAACGTTGTATTTTATTGAATTTTGGTTTCAAGACTTCGACAACAACCTTTGTTCGAGCCTTTGGAGGATTTTTATACATTTTCTAATCATTTTTTACCTACGAAATGACTTTAACCACCTTTTGAAATCCCTGACCCTTCATATTCCCATTTGCACTTTAACAACATTTTCTATTTTTTGACAACATTCCTAATTTCACTTTTACAACTTTTACATATTTTGATATCTAGGACACAAAACCACCAATTACATGTTGAAATGGTCTAAATAGACCTTATTTAGCATCATTGACTCAAAACACAACAAAATCCTCTAACCTATTTGGTATCATCTTTAATTGTCAAACATTATTTAGTGGTGCTCTTGCACCAAATCCCTCATTCGCAAAATAGAAAATTTAAGAGTAATATGTAGGTCTTTAAGTGAAAACCACACTATGGCACTTTCTAATCTGAAAATAGTAAAAAAAAAGGACGTATCCGATGGTGAAAACCTCTCTAAGGTGCCAAGGATGAGGGACTCAATCTTCCCCTTAGTGTTATTCATCAGGAAAAATTAGCTATGCTAGCCAAAAAGTGCAATATAATCAATCTGGGAACCAAAGAAACACCACATATCACCTTCTATGCAGAATCACTTTTCACCAAAGAACAAGAACTTGTAGCTACATTTTTTAGAGAAATAAAGGTAAACTTTGCATGGACCTACGCTGACATGCCCGGTCTTGACCAAGAGGTTGTGGTTCATCATCTAGCTATGTATCTAAAGGCAAAACTAGTAAGACAAAAGCTGAGAAAGATGCATCCATAGACTGCATTACTAGTAAAACTTGAATTGCAGAAACTCCTTGATGTTGGCTTCATACGTCCAATTGATTATCCAGAGTGGATTTCAAATCTTGTACCTGTCTCTAAGCCCACTGGGGGCATCCGCATCTGCACTAACTTTAGGGACCTGAACAAGGCATGCCCTAAAGATGATTTTCCTCTCCCAAATACAGACATGATTGTGGATATGACGGTAGGACATGAAATGCTATCATTGATGGACATGGTTTTAGGGTATAATCAAATTATGATAGTTAAGGATGATCAACATAAAATAATTTTCACCTATCCATGGGGGACTTATTTCTAGAACATGATACAATTTGGGTTAAAGAATGCTAGAGCTACATACCAAAGGTCTATGACTTTGATTTTCCATGACATGATTCACAAATTTGTAGAGGATTATGTGGATGAAATATTAGCCAAATCAAGAAAGCGTCGAGACCACATAGCAACACTAAGATCCATCTTTGACAGACTCAAAGAATATAAGGTTAGGCTCAATCCTAAGAAGTGTGTCTTTAGTGTGCAATCAAGAAAACTCCTAGGGTATATTATATCAATGAGGGGAATCAAGATAAACCCTACAAAAGTTAAAGCAATTCTTGAAATGGGGGCACCACAGACACTGAAGCAATTAAAGGGTTTACAGGAAGGCTCCAATCCATTCGTTGGTTTATAGCATAGTTAGCATATAAAGCTATCCCATATTCTCATCTACTCCACAAGGGGGTAGCATACAAGTGGGATGAGAAATGTGATCAGGCATTCAATAAGATCAAGGAGTACTTGCCAACGCCACTAGTCCTCATGCCTCTGATTCAAAACAAGCCATTGATCTTGTATATATTGGCAATAGCAACAACACTTGGGGCTCTCTTAGCTCAACATGATGAAAATGAGAAAGATAAATCCATTTATTATATTAGTAGAACCATGGTGGGACATGAGCTGAATTACACATTCATTGAGAAGGATTTCCTAGTAGTGGTATTATCTACACAAAAATCCAGACACTACATGTTGGCTCATTAGATTAATCTCATTTCCAAAATAGATCCTCTCAAGTATCTACTTTCTAATGCAATTCTCACAGGGTGAATGGATAAGTGGGTCATGATCCTAACAAAATATGACATTGAATACGTATAACAAAAAGCCATCAAAGGACAAGTAATTACAGATCAACTAGCAGAGGCACCTATATATTCAAAGAACCCATTGGTATCATAATTCCCCGATGAGTCAATCTTTAATCTAAATGTAGTAGATCACTAGAAAGTATATTTTGATGGGTCCTATACACAACATGGGTCAGGAGCGGGAGTCTTCTTCATCACACCACAAGGAGATTGCACATCAAAGTCATATAAGTTTTCTTTTCCTTGCACAAACAACATTGAAGAGTATGAGGGTCTTGTCATAGGACTAAGAATTGTAGTACAGTGGCAGATCATGGCACTTAAGGTTTATGGAGACTCACAGCTAATTATCAACCAAGTCAATGATGAAGACCAAATGAAGGATGACAAGCTTACCCCATAGAAGAAACTGGTAGAGATTCTCAAAGAATTCTTCATCGATGTCACATTTGAGCAAATACCAAGGGAAAATAACAGAGCAAAGAATGTCATGGCTATAATCTGATCATTGTTGGATATCCCACACAACGTCCCTAAGCATGAATTCCTTGTAGAGAAACTTCTTGTACCAACTTTCAAGGTACCATAGTTTGAATTCGTGTGTGAAATTGTTGGTCCCGATGACCCTTGGTATCATGACATATACACTTACCTAAAAAATAGGAGTCCTCTCTGCTGATATCACCCCAAACCTTAAAAGAACATTTGTCAAGAAATCGTCCCATTTTGTTATCTTAGGTGATACCTTGTACCGTAGGAGTATTGAAGGAACCCTTTTGCAATGCCTTTACCTTGAGGAAGCTTTGACTTCTTTAACTAAGGTACATGATGGCATTTATGGTTCACATTCAAGTGGTATGACCTTGGCTAAGAAACTGTTGAGGACTGGGTACTATTGGCTGACAATGGAGAAGGAAGCTCATGATTATGTCTGAAAATGTTTGCAATGTCAACAACATGGAGACCTCATCCATGTACCAACTTAGGAGCTCCAACCAATTATAACACCTTGGCCCTTTTCATAATGGGGGCTTGATCTCGTTGGTAAAATCAATCTCACCTCATCCAATGGAAACAAGTTCATTATCACCACCACAAAGTACTTCACAAAGTGGGTAGAGGCCATTCCAATGACCTACATCACAGGGAAGTAGATATCCAAGTTCATCCTGAACTATCTCATTTGCCGCTACGGTGTCCCACAAGCCCTTATCTCAAATAATGGAACACGTTTCAAAAACCAGGATGTTCGAGAACTATGCCAAAAATTCAATATCCAACATCGCTTCTCCACTCCATACTACTCCCAGGGCAACAACCAAGCCGAGGCTTCTAATAAGACCATCCTAAAGATCCTCAAGAAAATAGTCAATGAAGCTAGTTGTGACTAGCACCTACAACTAAATCCTTCCTTATGGGCCTATCGTACGAGTATCCACACACCTATAGGTGCAAAACCTTTCTCCCTGGTCTATGGATCAAAATCCATCCTTCCCATTGAGATTGAGCTCCAATCCTTAAGAATATCATTGTAGAATCTCATCGTTGATGAAGAATATCGGGTATCACGGTTGAACGAGCTAGAACTACTGGATGATCGACGCATGGATGCTTTGAACCACTTGCAAGTCTACTAGAATCGTCTAAAGTGAAGCTATAATAAGAAGATTAGGAGTCAGACCTTTCAAGTTAGAAAGCTCCTATTGAAGGAGAATTAGAAAAATGTACCAAATCTAGACAGCAAGGGAAAGTTTGAACCCAATTGGTTGGGACCCTTCATCATCACAACAAGTTAAAAATCAGGAGCATATCAGTTATCTACACCCAAAGGTGAGCCTCTGCAAGAGCCCATCAATAGCTCCCATCTCAAAAAAAATTATGCCTAAAATTCCAAGGTATAAATCTAAAAAATATAAAAATCCAAAAAAATCAGAAAAAGGATTGAAAATAGTAAAGAAAAAAATTGTCCTCTAGTGAAAACCACTTCAGTGGTGCTTTGGGCAAGTACCTTGGTGAAAACCTAGCAAACAGGCACCTCGTGTAAATAAGCACTTTCCATTCATCATGGTCTCTTCGGCTTGTTTTGCATCATTCATCTATCGCATTCCATTGATCCATCCATCACCCATTCGTATTCACATCATAGCTTGATCCTATGTTTGTATCATGTTCCCTCCTAGTACTACTTTGCACATTCTTAAGGTCAATTTGTCCCACCTATATCGGAGTAGTCTATCACACCATGTTGGGGGCATGTTCTTATATCTGCATTGGATCAGATTTGTGTATATTCTTGAAGTCTTCCTTAAAATCAGAAAATCCAAAAACATTTAGAAAATCAGAAAATCAGAAAACCCAAAAACATCCAAAACAAATCAAAGATCCAAAAAAGCTCACAAAGTCAGAAAAAAGTCAAAAACAGAGTCATTGTGTCAAACTATGGGTCTCTGAGCTCTAAACGCAGGTAAGGCCATCATTGATGTGCCCCCGAGACACATTAGGTCAGTCCTTTAGGAGTTTGTCACAATAAACTAACAATCCATTTATTCATTTCTAATCAATAAATGAGTCTATGTCAGTTGAACTACGTGGTCTTTGTGTGTATAACGTAGGTAAGGCTAATCTTTGATCATCCCCCGAGGCCCCTAGGATAGGTCTTTAGGTTGCATTCTTGGTCAAAATCTTAGAAAACACAAAAATATTGAAAATTTAAAAATCAAAACATTTGTAAAACACCTCAAAAAATACCAAAAATAGCCTCAAAACACCAAAAACATTCAAAAAACCCAAAATCATACATCCCACTTCAATGATCACCCGCAATAAACATTCGCTCGTAATAAATGATCACCATCCTAAACCCTTGGTGAAACAATAAAAAACAAGTATGGAAAAATAAAAGTGAAAACTCAAGCATCAAGGTTGCAAGTCTAGGTCAGTAGGTAAAACAAGTTGGTTAACTCTTGGTATCAATAGCCCATCATCCCGTTAGTCTCACAATCATTTGATAACATCATGTCCTAGGATGCATCCTTCTTATAATGGACATCAACATCAGACCTCACCATAGTTTAGTCTTGGCTAGAGGTATGAAGAACATTGACTTGTTTTGTTTACTTGATCTTTGTCTTGTTGATTTATCTTATTGTGCCCATTCCAACGACCTTTCAATTGTGTCTAATCAAAATGATTTAGAGATAAAGGAATGGGGAATTGATCATTATCTTTCATTTGTTGTGCTTGTTGGACATTCTTGTAATATATCTTGGCTAATACTTGCTTTGTTAGGTATGTATGGAAGATGTTTTGGGTAGCTTGTTGACTATTGCATTGATAGGTTGTACCTTTCTGTGTTTTGGTCTAAGATGTTTGAAACTTCTGAAGTGCATCCTAGCAATTTTTTTGTATGTCAGGTGTGAACAAGAATACTCCTATCTGTTTGTTGACTCAAAGTTCATGGCACTAGATACCTTGCCATCCTGGTTGTCTATACCTTGATGCATCGTATCTATGTGTTTTATCAAACATAAGGAAAGTTGTGTTGTTTGTGTCCCAATCCCTGGATAAGCAAATCATCATCACTTATCACCATATCTAATAAAGTCTCGATGACTCATAGACTTGTTGGACTTTTGCATCTTCTTAGAATCAAGGGTTCATCCATCTTATTCTTCTACTTATATCCATCTTATTCTTCTCATTCTTATATCTCTACTAACATTTCTATACAAGTATCAAATTAGTGTGTTATATCAAAATATATGTGAGGCTACCCATGGTCACTAACTCTCTATACATCATCAAATTTATCTACATTAAACATCTAAGCTTTCTAGTCCTCTTTTAGCTAAACTGGTCCTAAATCTTTGTCGCGAGATCGACCCTAAAATCAAAATTTTTGCCCGATCTCTTGAGGGGGCAGTGTAGTAGCGTAATTTCTTCCACTAGGGCAACAGTGGGGCATCTGAAAAATTAGGAAATTTTTGAATTTTGATCATGGCAGTGTTATTCTTTTAACCGATGTAATAGGTACTTCACTTCAAAGAGGGGCAAAATGTAGACACCGAAAAAGTCCTGATTGATACTATGCATCTGATTTTGATCAACTAACACCATTTCTTCTTAAATCACTTCAAATTCATCAATTAATTGAATAATCAACATTATTTAATTAAATTCAACAAATTCAACAAATTCAGCTATTAATCAAATAAGTAAATTTATTGATTAATTCACCCTTTTAACTAATTATTCATCCTATTTAATTAAATCCCCTTTTAATCCTCTCATTTGATTAAAATCAATCACATCAAATGTCACAATCTCCTAATTCACTCCAATTAATTAATTTTGGATTAATTAATCCTAAATTAGCTTTCTAATCATCATTAATAATTCTTCTAGCTTTTAACTCCTCGAGAGTTAAATCAACTCATGGTCAACTAACCAAGTTGCACATGAAAATAATTTCAATTAATTATTTAAATCCTCTATTTTCCCTCACCAAGGCATATTCCAAGGAATGTTCCTCTCAACAACCTCTCATTCAATTTCCCTCCAAAGGTTTTCAAAAACCTATCACATCCTCTTACATTTGCAATAAATTCTCTTACAACCTTTCAAATCTTCTTACATCCTCTCAAATCTCATTCAATTCCTCTTACACCATTTTCAAATTCTCAACCATCAACATTTACTTCTCTTCCATCCTCCTTCACTCACAAATATCCCAAAATGTGCTCCAACTTCCTCCAATAGAATTGTGACACTTGGCATATTCTCATTGGCTCTTAATTTATCCCACATTCACCAATTTCCTCCATTCTTCAACCCTTGGCTTCTATAAATAGAGACATCCTTTTCATAATACGGATCCACAACTTAGAGGATTATCACTATAGGCATTTCACTTCATAGATTTCACTGTTTTCATCATTTTCAAGCAATTTTAGCTAGATTATAGTCATTTTCACACTTATATCATCAACAAATCATCAAGCTTATCAAAGGGATTGGGAAAGGGATTATTTTCACATCAAAGGAGCACCACTCCCCCCATGGGATGGAGGTTTAGCTAGTTTTATTTATATTATATGCTATACTTTGTTGGTTTCTTGTTGTTTTCATGTTTTCCATTGAATTTAGCTAAAGAATTTCATAGGGAACACTAGATTAATCTTTCTAACATGTTTGACACTTTTTTGTTGATCCTATGTTAGTTTGTACAGGTTCGGTGTTCATAGATCCATGCCAAGAACATGAACTCGAGCATATTGAAGATAACACCACACAAAGTCAAGAACAAGGATCCATATCTCCAAGATACTACCGTGATCTAATGGGTATTTTCCAATCCATACAATATGTCACAAATAATGATCATATCCATATATCACATACTCCTCCATTTACCCATCAGATGCTTACTCCTAATGAACATGTAGATGATCTTCATCCAAAACAAGGGTCTCATACTCTTGATATCATTACCAAGGAACAAGAGCCTCCTACTCTTAATATCTTTGCACATGATCAAGGCATAGAAAAATCCATAGACATATCAAAAATTGATCATAAAGAAGACCTCTACATGGATGGTGAATCAAAAACATCCTTTGAAGAGTAAGCAAAAATGGATCATAAGGAAGACTCCTATATAGATTGTAAAGCATCAACACCTTTTGAAGAAGCATCAAAATCAAATGCATCCTCCATACAGATTGAAGAAAGTGACTATGAGGATATCAAGCATTATAAAAAATCAACAAAGCTAAACCATCTTGAACAACAAGGAAATGGTTTGTCACCAGCAAAATCAAAGCATGTCAGTAATACTCCCATAACACTAGGGGAAACTTTACCTAGCATAAACACCAACATGGGGAGTACAAAGAGTTCTTATGATGAAATGTCTACAAACACTCCAACCATTTATATCATGAATCATTGTCCACACATATTTCCACCCACTAATTGGTACCAACCGTGAGAAAGAGGTCTATATCAAAGAAAAGAGCAAATTATTGAAATAAAAGAATCGCCAAAGAAAAATGGACAAGAATAATTCAAATGGATACCAAAGCAAAATAAAGAAAATCATCATTATCATACCCCATCAGTCAAAGAAACTATGGTGAAAAGTCAAAAAGGGAAATGTATCCATCAAATTTATCCATCGATACAAAAGAAAGCTTCAAGAGTGACCTACAAGGTATATCAAGAAGTTGGTCCCAATTGAATCTCCATATCCACCCATCATTGCTCATCATGCCAAGTTTGGAGAATCAAAGATTTCAAATTGTCGACCAATCCATCTGCATCTCGTATACCTCAACGTATTCCACCGTCCACTTCAACATCCATGGTATCCAAATCTCATATTGATCATGTATTGGTAGCAACTCTTTATCATAAGGACTCTAAGGGCACTCTATTACGATGTGCGCATCTAGGTAAGGTTAACTCTGATATTGACAAAGCAGATGAGAGAATCCAGGGGTTACATTCAAGCGCCCGTAACTTAGCAAAATAAATCCTCTAAGAAGGATATTGTTGGCACATAATGATAGCAACAACATCTATATCAACACCAGTAGCGTCTACATCAACACCACCAGGTGGTTCAACATGAGCATAAACTTTCAAATAAATCAAAAAATCAAGAAAATAGTCAAGAGAAAAATCGTTCTCTAGTGAAAACCACTTCAGTGGCACTTTGGACAAGTACCATGATGAAAACCTAGCAAACAGGCATCATGAGTAGAATTGAGCATCTATGTGCACCATTTCAAGTAGAAGCATCTCATCCCATCCATAATAAGTCTTGCATTTCATTTGTCTTATCCATAATAAATCCAAGAACCCTTCCTTATCCAATTCATTTTCACCCAATCTAACTTATCTCGATCTTGGAAAAGGTTCGGTATGTATTTCACACTTGCTTATGGTAAACATCTTGACATGGATCACTATCATTGGTCCTATCCTAACCAACATTATCTAAGCCATGAGTCATTTTTCAAAGAGGCATACTCTACCCAAACATGTTATCCTATCACAAGACTATCCTTGGCATCCTTCGCATACCCATCCATCAATCCATTCATTTATCCATGCATCCACCCATATCATTCCATACATTACTAGACACTGGGGGTAGATACTTACATCTTGCTTTGAGAATAAATTTTGAGCTATATCCTATAACTTATGTTATGATCTAAACATTTGCAAAACAAAAAATCAAATTGGTCAAATCATTTGTAAGCAAAAATCTAAATCACCAGCCCATGACACATTTTGACAAGAAGATGTTCCTTATCAAGTTTTATCTTTTATCAAACACCCATCCAAATAATCAATATCAGTTGCATCTACCTTGCACTTCAACGTCACATCAAATCATTCCAATAGATTTTGTTCCAAGCCTAGCTTCAAAATCTCGATCTATCTTATCCAATCAATCCATCATCATCTCGGGATATATCATTTCCAAATCTTTGTGTTGTTCAAAACTATCCTTGCATTGTTGTGCATCCTCAACAATGTTATCACTATCAGTAATCTATTGATTAGATCAATCAACCCTAGCTTGGTTTTCAGCAAAATCCTAAAACAGATCACTGAAATTGTCACATATCCATACACTCGTCAACATCATGTGAAAATCCAAAAACACTTACAACATCATCAAAAATCCAAAAACATCAAAAATTTGTAAAGCCAAAAATCCAAAAACATTCAGAAAATTGAAATCCAAAACATCTAAAACACATCAAAATCCCTAAAAAGGTCAAAACATTGAAAACCCAAAAATAGTACCATGTCGAACTACAAGTCTTTGAGCTTGATCGTAGGCAAAGCCATCATTGATGTGCTCCCGAGACACCCTAGGTCAGTCCTTTAGGAGTCCATCATAATAATTTGGCAATCCATCAACTATTCATATCTCATTTACAATAAGTCAAGTCAGTTGAACTACGTGGTCTTTATGTGTATAATGTAGGAAAGGCTCATCTTTGATAAGCCCCTGAGGCCCCTAGGATAGTCTGTTAGGTTAGGTTCTTGGTCAAAAACTTGGAAAACCCCAAAAACATTTAAAAACTTAGAAAAAACACAAAAACATTTAAAAAATAAAACCCAAAACATTAGAAAACCTTGAAAAACCCTAAACAACCTCAAAAAATAAAAAACATAAGCATTCACATAAACTTTCAAAAAGACCAAAAACAACCTCAAAACATTTTCAAAATACCAAAAACATTGAAATATCCTAGAAAATCCAAAACCACCTTTCGCCTGCACTCGCAACAAACCTTCATCCATAATAAATCGATTGTCACACTCACCCTTTGGTAACACAAACAAAAAACAAGCACAACAATCAACAAAAGTAGAATCTTTAAATGCAAAAATCAAACTCTTGATCATTATCAAACATGTCAATTGAACCTTATATCAACAACCTTTCAAACAACTTATCAACCCGCTAACATATAATAACATGTCCTAGGATGCATCCTTCCTACAATGGGCATTATCTTTGGGAATCACTTTGGATATTTATCCTAAACAAAACACACCTTCGACAAGAGATATAGATAACATTGACTATTTATTTTTTATCTTGTCTTATGATTTATCTTATTAACCCATTATGAGGACCTCTTGATGATGTCTAAATGATTTAGAGAGAAAGGAATGGGACATTGATCATTATATTTTGTTTGTTGTCCTTATGGGGTATTCTTGTAAAATAACTTTGGCAAATACTTGCTTAGTTATGTATAGGGAGGTCGCTTTGAATAGATTGTTGACTATTGCATATGCTTTGGTCCGAGATATTATAAACTTATGAACTACATTGCAACAAGGTTTTTGTATGTCAAGGTGTGAAGAAGGATTATGCTATCTATTTGTAGAGTCAAAGTCCATCACACTAGATACAACACCATCATGGTTATCAACACCTTGATGCATTGTGTCTATGTACTATATCAAAAATAAGGAATGACAAAAAGTCCCAATCCCAATATATGAAAAAAATCATCCATCTCATCACCATATCTAATAAAGTCTCAAATGATCATAGGCTTGTTGGATTTCTGAATCAATCTCAAAATAAATGGTTAATCCATCCATCTTATTCTTCTTATTCTTCTATCTATACTAACAATTCTATCCAAGTATCGAATTTGTGTGATATATTTAAATGTACATGAGGCTACCCATGGCTGATGATTGTCTATACATCATCAAATCTATCTACATTAGACATCTGATTTTTCTAGTGCTCTTTGAGTTGAACCTATATTACATCTTTTTTGAGAGATCAACCCAAAATTCAAATTTCAGTCCAATCTATCGAGGGGGCAGGGTACTAGCTTAATTCCTTCCCTTGGGGCAATAGTGGGGCATCCAAAAAATTAAGAATTTTTAAAAATTTTGATCTGAGCAACAACATTAATCTAAAAAGCGTCAGTCTTTGAACCAATGTAACAGGTACCTCGCTTCAAAGAGGGGAAAAATGTAGACACTTATTAATGTCTTGAATGATATACACACTTAATTTGATATATTAACATCATTTTTTTCTGAATCCCATCTTCTCTTCGCTTGTTCGATTAAATTAACCTAGTTATTTAATTGACTAAATAACCTAATTGACCTAATCGGGTTAATTCACCCCCTCTCGCACTAACATTTTGTCCTATTTAATTTGAATAAATCAAATTATTTAATTTAAACCCTAAGTCCTCTTATTTAATTAAATAACCCTAGGCTATTTAATTAAATATCATATTGCATCCTCCTTTTCATTAAATTAATTATTTAATGAATATCATATTATTCCTCATCTTGCACATTCAATTTTAGTTTTAAATTAACTAAATTGCTAATTTCCCTCCATCCACTTGCATAGGGAATATCCCAAAGGAATATTCTCCTATTTGGCTCCAAAAAAGGCAATGATTTCTTTCAAACAAACTTTGTAACAAACTTTCAAATTTGTTACAAAGTGTGTTTGTTTGAATCATTCTCATCCATTGATGAGAATCCTTGATCCATATTTCACCCTCCTTTTTCATCTTGACCATTGATTGACCAACTCGATATGAGCCCTTGATTTTTCATTTGCTTTCCTATAAATAGGTCACTATTTAGAGAGAAATGGATCCACCTTTTGATAGAAAACTTATGTTGTTGAAAATTCGTACTCATTTACATCCATGTTCATATTTGATAGCATTTTAGATTAAAGCTTCATCCATTTAGCTTAAAAATCCATTAATGGCTTCCATGTTAGCTTAGTTTGCATACATTTTAGCATAAGTTTGTAATTATGGCTTGCATCTTTGAACTTTTTTTACATATAGAGCATAGATTACATCCATTTTATCAAGAATTCAAACATTTAGCAATCATCTCATCAAGTTAAACTAGTTTTATATCATGTTTTGTTCATATCTCACTGGTTTCATCAATTCTCTTCAATAGAATCATTTGGAACAAGCTCATATCATCCAAGGGATTGGGAAAGGGTCACCACTCCACATCAATACGACACCACTCCCCCAATGGGATAATATTTGAGGTCTCAAAATAGATTTCTTTCAAGCTTTCATGTTTATTTCATGTCTAGTTTAATGGTTTCTTAGTTTTGATTCTTTTGAATACTATCACATTGGGATCATGGATTAGTGGATTAAAAATGCCTCAAATCCGTATGGATCTGGTGTATTTATCCTATACTATGATCACGGTCACACATATATATTTATATATATATATACATATACATATACATATATACATATGTATATATGTATATATGTATGTATGTATATATATACATATGTATATATGTATGTATGTATACATATACATATGTATGTATATATATACATACATACATACATGCATATATATATATATACATGCATGTATGTATGTATATACATGCATATATATATATACATGCATGTATGTATGTATGTATGCATGTATATATGCATGGCTGTATGTATGTATGCATGTATGTATATATATGCATGCATGTATGTATGTATGTGCTGTATATACATACATATGTATATGTATACATATATAATATAGTATATATATATATACATAGGTTGAAATATATGTATGTAAGATATTATTATATACATACATGCATATATATATATATATATGCATGTATGCATGTATGTATATATATATACATATGAGATATGTATACATACATACATATATACATATGTATATATATATATATACATACATACATACATACATGCATGCATATATGTATGTATATATATACATACATACATACATGCATGTATATATATATACATATACATACATACATGCATATATATATATATGCATGTATGTATGTATGTATACATACATATATGTATGTATGCATGTATGTATGTATACATACATATATGTATGTATGCATGTATGTATGATACATACATACATACATACATATATATATACATACATACAGATATATATATATATATACACCTATATACATACATACATACACACACACACATATATATATATGTCACTTTATTCTAGTCAGTATTCCCATGCTTATATGTAATCCATCCATGAGCATGCATAGGTATGTCTACCTACATATACTCATGTACATATTCACTCACATGTACGAGTTTACCATATACACGTACATATATACATATATATACATTTAATGCATATATCTCATTGATATAAAAGAAACATATAATGAAGGACTTTAACTCAACTTCGAGACTCATCACACTCCTCATTCCAAATGTTCATAAAAAAAAGATTGCAAACCAACATAAATATTCACAATCAAAACAAAATATCACTTACCCATTACTCAAATTGACTTAACTAAGACCAACTAGGTCGTGAGTGTGTGAATGCTCAATAAGGCCGAACTAAAGGTTATTAGACCAAGTTCTTCTCTTGAGTGATACTTTCCCTCTCTTTAAGAGGTTTGAACTTGTTCCTGCATCTAGCTTAGTTCACCATAACAGTAGTTAGCCGAATCAATGTATTCATATACATCACATACATATCATATTCATAATATGTATTTCATATACTGAATCATAAAGCATTTAATTGAATCAAACATTCATTATCTCCATCATAATTCATAAAAACACATTCACATATATTAAAGAAATTCACCAAACTAGGTAATAGTAAATAGGTAATAACACATGGGGTGTAAAATATTTCCCCCCTTGTGAATCATCATCCTTGATTTTTAAGTATCAAATATGATCATAACATAAAGCACAACATCACAAACATCATTGTTTTCAAGAGTTTTCAAAATCTAGCAAGACTTGTGGAAACTTTTTCTTCATTTTAGCATAGTCTTCCCATGTGGCCAAATCTTTTGCATACTAATCCCAATGGAACTTGTATTGCAGAACCTCTTTGTTATGCAAGTGGAGCTTACGTGTTCTGAGAACCTTGAGAGGCTCAATCGTACCACCCCTGGATCTTGCACCTATAAAGCATTCCAATCAATAACATGGTTATCGATCGGTATATACTTCTTAAGATACGAGACATGAAAGACATTATGCATCTTGGCAAGAGTTGGTGGCAAGGAAATTCTATATGCAATAGGGTTGATTTCGTCAAGAAATTTAAAAGGTCCAATGTAGCGCATAGCTATTTTGGATGACTTTCTAAACTTGATAGAACTTTTGTGAGGCTTAACTCTCAACAAAACCCCATCCCCTACTACGAAATTCCTAAGTACTTATTTAAAATCAATGTAACTTTTTTTCCTATCATTAGCTTTTGCTAACCTCTGCTTGATAATTTTAACTTGTTCCTCCTCTTTCGACAACATCTTTGGCCTAAGGCTTATCCTATCTTCTAGCTTATCCCAACTAATAGAAGTTCAACACTTCCTGCCATATAAAGCTTCAAATGGAGCCATCTTGATTGCAGAATGATAGGAGTTATTATATGTAAACTCTACCAAAGGTAGGTAATCCTCCCACTTGTATTGTTGATCCATACAATACATCCTTAGTAGGCCTTCTAATACTTGGTTTACCCTTTTAGTTTTCCCATCCATTTTTTGATGATAAGTAGAACTTATGTTTAGTTGTGTCCCAAGAGAAGTAAACAAGGTTTGCCAAAACCTAGATGTTACTTTAGCATCCATATTAGATATGATCTTTTTTCAGGAATCTCGTGCAATCTAAATATATTTTGAATAAACTTTTGTGTTATTACGAGAGCTCCATTAGTCAAATTCCCTGGTATGAAGTGAGCTACCTTTGTAAGCTTGTCAACCACTACTAGAATGGCATTGTGCTTGTTCCTTAACATAGGAATACCTTGCACAAAATCCATGCTAATAACTTGCCACTTAATTTTTGGAACTTCATGTGGATACAATAGACTTGCAGGATAATGATGCTCTTCCTTCAATCTTAGGTGCTCTAAACAACTTGCTACAAATATCTCTACATTCCCTTTCATGCCCTTCCAAAAATATAATGGCTTTACATTAGCTAACATCTTAGTTACACCAGGATGTCCTAAATATGGTGCATTGTGAACTTCTTTCCATACCATGCTCCTTAATTCCCCGATGTTAGGTACATAAATCCTTCCCTTTAATCTCATTAAACCATTAGGTTCATAGTGATATCCCTCGTACCTTCAATCTTGCAGATTGTTCATGAGTGCTTGCTTAACTTGCTCATAGAACTCATCACCTTTAGATTTTTGGAACACTTGATCCTTGAAGTCAATTTGGATTGATATCATAAATGAGATATGCCTCCTATGACTTAAGGCATCAAAAAACCAATTTTATTTTCCCTTGATATAACTAATGTTGAAATTATACTCAAATATCAACTCCAACCATCTCCTTTGTCGTGTATTCAGATTGGGTTGGGTAAAAAATACTTTAGACCATGACAATCAGTCTTTAGTTCAAATGGTTTTCCCAACAAATAATGTTTCCACATCTACAATGCATGGACAACTACTTATAACTCTAAATCATGTGAAGCATAATTTATTTCATATAACTTGAGCTTCCTTGATTCATAAGCTATGACTTTCCCCTCCTACAATACTACTCCACCCAATCCTTCTCCAGATGCATCCGTAATAACTACAAAGTTACCATCTGGATCTGATACTTTTAGTATTGGTGTTGTGGTCAACCTTTCCTTAAGTTGGTCAAATACTGCTTGACACTTTTCAGACCACCCAAACTTATTCCCATTCCTTTGCAATGACATGATGGGAAACGTTATTCTCAAATTTTTTTTAACAAACTTACGGTAATACCCAGCCAAACCCATAAAACTTCTAACTTATGGCACATTCTTGGGCACTGACCACTCTAACACTACTTTTATTTTTGCTGGATCTACAACAATCCCATCCACCAAAAATACATGACCCAAATACTGTACTTTATTTTGGAAGAAGGTACACTTCGAGAGATTTTTGTATAACTTATGTGCTCTCAACTATTGGAGAACAATCTCTAGATGCTTGAGATGCTCTTCATTCTTGGAGTAAATTAAAATGTCATCCAAGAAGACCAATACAAACTTATTCAAATAGTCTCTAAATGCATTGTTCATTAGGTTCATGAATGCTGCTAGTGCATTTGCTAGTCCAAATGGTAGGACTGTGAACTCATAATGTCTGTATCTAGTCTTTAAAGTAGTTTTGAAAATATCATCGTCCTTGATTCTTAACTGGTGTTATCCAGAATGTAGATCAATCATTAAAAATATTGACGCTCCTCTCATTTGATCAAAGAGATCATCAATATGTGGCAATGGATACTTGTTCTTTATCGTTGCTTTGTTAAGCAACCGATAGTCAATACATAAGGGCAGTGTGCCATCCTTCTTCTTTACAAAGATCACTGGCACTCCCCAAGGTGAAACACTAGGTCTTATCAATCCTTTGGACAAAAATATCTTCTAGTTGTTCCTTTAACTCCATTAATTCAATTGTGGTCATCCTATAAGGTACTTTCAATATAGGTTCTGACCTGAGTACTATGTCAATAGAGAAATCAAATATCCTCTTAGGTGGTAATCTGGGTAATTTTTTTGGAAATACATCCACAAACTTCTATAAAATAAGATATTTCTCCATATCCATTTTTTTCAGATTCTAATACTTCATCTTCTTCGACATCTTGGGAGTCTCGAGGTCCATAATATACTATATCATCTTGAGAAATGAATTCCTTACATTCCTCAAGTTTCTCTATTTTTACTGCAAAGAGTCGAAAACCTTTCTTCTTTGCCCTATGCATCTGAACAACGAATATTTGTCATAACTTAACCTCTCTAGGTGTTCCTTATGACGACACCCAGTTACCTAGATCGTCTAAGAATTCAACTGTTTTAGCATGACAATCTACCTTGGTCCTATGTTTCCATAACCAATTCATCCCTAAGATGACATCATAAGAACCTAAGGGGGCTATGTACAAATTTACTTTTGTTGAGAAACTTGGAAGTTCAACTCTTGATTCGAATATACATTAACTTACTTCAGCTCTTGTCTGATTTGCATATTCTACAACCCAAGACTTTTTCATGTAGCCAACTTTTCTATACATTTGACTTGTTATTATAGGAGAAATCAAATTTTTATTGCACCAGTATTTATTAAAATTGAAATGGGAATTCCAAAAAAAGTACCTGAAACTTCTACTGGAGAAATTTGGTACTCCGCTTGTCGATTATCCACAACATGAATCCTTTGCTAGAACAAAAATTTTTGAGGTGGAAGAGATCTACCATGTGGTTGTGTCCCAAATGGTTTGTTTGGACAATTACTCACATAGTGATCCCCACCACATGTAAAACACCCCTTCACTGGTCCCCTCCTTTTCGTAGGTCTTCCAGAATTACTTTCATTTCCACTAGCATTTATTTTGTAGTTGTTATTGAAATTGTTGTTATTTCCTCATCAATCTCCCCTATCCCATTGCTTTTGAAAAAAATTCCCTTCACTAGGCTTCCTTGGAGCTTGATTATTCCGTGTCCAAATGAGATTCTTTCTCTTTCTCTCTTGGTAGTTTGAGATAAACTTAACCCTTTGTTCTTGCTTAATTTCCTTCTCGTACATCAAATCCGTAGTAGTTGGACCATGCACATCTACCTCACCACCTATTTGCACTTTTAGACCCATGATAAACTTCCTTTTATGAAATTTCTCACCCTTCTGGTACATAGGTATGTATGTTAGGAGTTGAATGAACTTCTCCCAATACTCATTCATTGAGGAGTCACCTTGTCTAAGGTTTTGGAAGTTAATGAGCTTTTGGGTTATATAAGAGTTGGGGCAACCATCACTTTTAGAAAATCTTTACAAACTCACTCCATGTGAGACTTAAAGAACTAAGACCAAGCTCCATTTTCTTACTCATCCACTATTCAGATGCTTCACCCGCCAACTAAAATTATCCCCATTCAGCTTTAGTGACCTCCGAGTAATTTTTGATTTTGAAATACTTCTCCATCTTTGTAAGCCATGCTTCCATCGCATCTCCAGTACCACTACCTTCAAATTTTGGTGGTGTGATCTTCCTCATGTCACATGATAACTCACTTTCCAAATGCTTCCTTTTGGTTCCCTCATAATATGAGTGTGACCTATCGCTCTCTTAATCACTAGATTGAGTGCGATTGCAAGAATTATCCCCTTATTCTTCGTTATTTGGAACTTCATCCTCATTACTTGGGACTTCTTGCTCCTCTCTTTCCTTTCCCCTAACTTCTTGTTCGAGGTTTCTTATTCTTGTTCTAGTTTCATCCATGATAGCCAAAATACGGTCCAACTTAGCTTCGACATTCTCAACACCTTGACCTACTTCTTGACTTTCTCCAAATTTAGTTCTTGTCCTAATCATTTTTCCAAAAATAGTTATACCTGAAGGTTTCATTTTAATTATATCTATGAAGGTTTTCTCAATGCTAACAATATTCCAAAAGATCTATCATTCACATAAGAAATTCTATTTAAAGAACTCATTCAAATATTTTTCCAAAACAAGATTTTTATTATAATCAAAAAGGATTTTCAATTTTCTTGAGTTTACATAGAATGCCTATTTAGATAGTCAAAGGGAGAATATCCCGCTAATTCACTTTCTAATACATAACTTCGTGGGGTATAACCCTTATATTTTTGCTCATATACATCAGCGAAAGGATAATAACCCTCTGATCTATCCTTAGACATAGTTTTGAGGTGCATAATCCTCTGATTGGCCACTTGTGGCTATTACAATAACTTCCATTAAGGGGAGAACTTGAGGATCCCTAAATATCATGAATGGACTAACACTACATTCTGAGGGCATATCCTTGGAAAGTGACAAAGAGTTTGACTTGGTCAAAGAGATAGAAGGTAAGAAGTTGAAGTTGGCACTCTTTCATCCTTCTCTTCTCTTGACTCATTCACGAAAGGGCATGATTGAAAGTCTTGGTATCGCTTAGCCTAATAGCATTGTCATAATTAGTTCCTTCAATGGTTCAAACAAAGGCTTCTCTTTCCTACTTGGCCCGTAGGTAGTGCTCATTTTTTATTACTAACTTTCTCACAGTCATCTTGAGACACACCATCCTAGCACAAGAATTTCAAAACATTAGACTCATATAATGTTGGATTGGAAACATAGAGAGCACATAGGTTCCAGATATGAACCTGGTAGCTCTGATATCACGTGTAACATGCCCATTGTTCTACCTAGTAAATCTAATAAGTTTAACCTGCATGTAAATTATCTATGCATCTAATGTAATGAGCAATAATTTTTTTCTTTTCCATTCAATAACAAATGCATCATTTGAAAAATAACTTTATCCAAAAAATTTCATTACATAATCAAAGAATCATTACAATAATATAAGTATGATTTAACTTTACTTAAATATATTCAAGATAACATTTCACATTACAATTTCCATCTAGGTAGACACATGATTACATACATCGCTTCAACAAGCTTACAAAAACTAGAAATACAAATTATCTAGAATGTCCTCCTAAATTGTGGCCGCCAACTGCATGAGGAGAAGCATCACTCAATGTTTTTCTGCCAACCATGGACTTACTATAGTCCCTTGCACATCTACCAAACTTGGTAAGATGGCCCTCCCTTCGATGAAGAGATTGGTTCGGTAACCTCATCCTTCAAATAGCCTTTTCTGAGCATAGTAACGTGTCCTACATATCTAGAGCTACCATAATGTATACTACCTCATATATGATTACCTCAACCTAGAATGTAAATTGGACTATACAATGAACTAACAATGGCTACCTAAACTACTTTGGCAAAAGATTCATCACCTAGTAACTTTGAGTGAGGTCATCTATTCACCACATTTAATTTCTCACTTTGCATTGACCATTAGTATTCTATTATAAGGTTATCCCCTTTCTCGTGGATTATCCAAACCCCAGGAATAACCTTCCCACGAACTTATATATCTAAATGACTTTGCCATAAGAATCACAATACGACTCTATCTTATGCTATGCACCTAGAGTATTGTCAAACTACGTATAGTTTCGACATTCTACGAATAGTATTAATAGTATACAAACGTATAAAACCTTTTTATAGTATAAATAACTACATATATTTAAACCCAATGAAAGGTTTTCCAATACAAGAAATAATCAAAGAACTTTCAAAATACTTGTAAGCATCTAAACACACATAAAAGGCAATCTTTCCAACATGGCACATAACAATCTTTTCAACATAATGACAAGGGAGTAGAAATCAACATGCCTTTTTAAATCTCCAAATGAATAATTTTCCCTCCTAGCTTAATGGCTCAAGATCACTTTCAACTTCCACTACAAAGAACCCAAATTCCTCTACTATCTTCTCTCAACAAAACCAATGTAAAACAACAAAAAACTCTCTAACTCACAACTCTCAACTCACTTAGCACAAAAATTGTAGAAAAATAACACAAGAAAAATCATAATGATAAGTGTAACAATTGGTAGAAAGAGCTTCTCTATTTATACCAATTTGTGAGCAACCAAAGGCTATAAACAAGTTAATATTTTTGCCACCTTTCTATCCTCATGTAATGACTCACCAAGCTAACTCACATGTTTGCAACACTAACAGTCCTCACCATTTAAATGGTTGAGTCAACTTGTTATAAGGGACAACAAGCTCAAAACAAGTTTCCTAATTTTAATTCCTTCACAAAATGCTACCAAGTTTACTCTTGACTGAGTCTCAAGGCTATTTCTAGACTTGTGCGCCTTTTGCAGACTTCTTTTGCACTTCAAACACTTCCAAAATGGTGCCACATTAACAAGTTGGCACCCCTTATTTATAGTGTGGGTAGACTTATTCTTTTATGCTTTTAATTGTATTAACTTCTATGTGAAATGTATGCATGGTAGTTACAAACTCATACATGCCATATAACTTTGTTTGACTTGGTCTTACATTGCTTCATGCACTAGTTTAATATGTAGTAGGTTGCGCCATTTATCATATGTACCATACATTATCATATGCACATTAATTCACTTAAGTGCTTCACAATTATTAGCAATAACAATAGCACTATATATATTGCGCTTTGATGATTATCACTAATAGATTTTAATCATATACTATATATAATATATATAATATATATGCACATATATACATATTTCATAAGGTTTAACAAATACATTACTTGCTAGAGGACCATGCACTTGTGCAAGGGGGGATCCTAGGAAGTCCTTTGAAGATGAAAATAAATAACTCTTGGACATGGTCAGTCTACATTACAACTAGGAGATTGAGGTGGCCAACACCTTGAAAAACTTGAAGTAATTGTGGTGTTTTTCTTGTTTTTCTTGTTTTTGTTTTTTTGTTGTTGGGTTGTTGTTTTTTTGGCTTTTGGTACTATGTTGGTTGTTGCTTATGCTTTAGTGTTTTTATCTATTCTAGCAACATTTTGGTCTAATGTGATGTAAAGGGTTTTAGGTCCCTTCAAAACTTGATTTTCCAATATAATCAAAACAAATACATTACTTATCGATTATCAAACATATATACATATATAAAGAATAATATTACGTATATATATACAATTATATATAAATATATATTAATATATATGTCACTATATTACTTTCCACGTATATATTAATACTTATCTATATATACATAAGATTATTTCAATATCTTTATAAAACACTCATACTTGTAACCTTTGATGGACATATATACACGGAATGTATATATACATATATATGTCACCTTAGTCCAATTAGTATTGCGATGCTTATGGGTAATCTGACCATGAGCTTGCATAGGTACATCTACCTATGTATACTCATGTATGTATTCACTCACATGTATGAGTTTACCATAGACATGTACATATATACATTTAATACATATATCTCATCAATATAACAACAAACACACAATGAAGGACTTCAACTCAACTTCAAGACACATCACACTCCTCATTCCAAATGTTCATAAAACAAGATTGCAAACCAACATAAACATTCACAATCAAAACAAAAGATCACTTACCCATTACCTAAATTGACTTGACTTAACTAAGACCAACTAGGGCATGAGTGTGTGAATGCTTAGCAAGGTTGAATTAAAGGTTACTAGACCAATTTCTTCTCTTGAGTGATATTTCCCCTCTCTTCCAAAGGTTTGAACCTATTCCTGCATCTAGCTTAGTTCACCATAACAATAGTTAGTCAAATCAATGCATTCATATACATGTCATATTCATAATATGTATTTCATATACTAAATCATAAAGCATTTAATTGAATCAAACATTCATTCATCATATCTCCATCAAAATTCATAAAAAAAAAATCACATATATTAAATCAATTCACTAAATTAGGTAATAGTAAATAGGTAATAACACATAGGGTGTAACAACTCTACCTTCATAGTGTGAAGGCATACTTTAGGATATTGACTTATTTCATTTCATTATGGATATTCAAGTCCATGGGCTCTTAGCATTTGTCTCAGCTTCATGAGTTGATGATTCCAATCTTAAAAACTCCACCATAATGGAGGTGTGTATGTTCATGGTTTTTCCAACCTGATAAGGGGGTGGCAACCAATCACTACATGTAGAAAAAATATTGTTCTTCGATAATGCCTGCTTATATATATGTTCTTTTTGGAAGTTGATCTTCCCACATATTTATATGTTCTTTTATGTTTGTATAAACTAATTCATACGTCAAAATACGTGCTAGTGCATGTTGACCGTCATTTTTGTTGAGGGATCAACCCATTTCTTTGTATCATTTCCTCCAACCTTCAATAAAGAGGAGGGCATGTAAGTATTATTCACACTAATGGTGCTTGATAGTGTAAACCATTAGTGAGTTGTTTCCACAATGAACACGCATGTTTATCAAATGACAATGGTGAGTCTCTAGATTAAACATGTCCCTTGAATCATCGATTTTCATGACTTGTTCTTTCGATAACAAGAATTCAAAATAATCATTGTAAATCAGTTGAAATGACAAAATCAGAAGGATTCTTAATTAAATGTTTTACAAACAAACAACTGAACTCTGGAAATTGAATAGATATAAAAAATTTAGAAGGGAAAGAATGTATTTATTGAATTTAAGGAACGTTCTTAAGTTTTTGTGTATATATTTGTGAAATGTATGAAGAATTTTTTCTACAACTAAGTAATACCTATAAATCCTTAAACTTCTCTAATTGGATTAAAGGTTTTGAGTTTTATGTTAAAATTTAATGTTCTATTTGCACATTATATGGGAACGAAAACATACTATTTTGAATGCAATATGATTATTTTATGTTTTATAAAAGAATGTATACACATACTTAATTACTGTGATTGAAGGCCATATATGTGTATATACATAAACCAATTATGTATACACATACATGCAATATACCTTCTTTTAATAGTTCATTTTCCTGGATTGAATAATGAAGTTTCATTCCATGTAAGGAGTAAGGAAATATTTATATTGTATGCTGATGTGCATGTGATGTGAAATGTGCTTGAACATGTTATTTAATTGATGAAAACAAATCATGTTAATAATGACTGAATGTCTGATTACATAATGTACAAAAGCAATAAATTTGGTTCAGTTTACTTTGCAAGAATCTGTTGACTTCAAGTATTACCTAAGTGAAACATATGAAGATTGTGCTTGTAAAAAATTTTGATTTATCATCATAAAAAAGTTGGTTAGGATAACCCTTTATAAACCAGATTGTATGTTTGCAACTATAATGTTTAGAAGGGAAGGGTGTTTCCTTATGTATGTAGAAGGTTTCCTTTCAGAACGGGTGCCAAAAATTGAATAACAAAGGGTATAGGTTTTGATTTTTCTAAAATATATCATGTTGTTACTATATACAGTGTATGCTTGGCCAAGCTTTTGTAGCCCATAACATTGAATAGACTAATTTTATGATGTAACTCTCTGCCATTTTCTAACATTGATCTTGCATATTCTAATTATGGATAGAAATGCATGTAGTTATGTTAGAAATGCACCGAATTCAACCTTGCTTTTCATTTTCTCTTGCTAAGTATTCCATGCAGGGTCGGGTATTCTTCGAGTTAAGAAGAATTTTGGGGAAGCGTAGCTTCGTGGTTGGGTGGAAAAGTGTCAGAACCATATTCTCATCTAGATGTAGTGAGATTTGAAGAGGAATCACAAGGAATTCCATCTTTTGACTATTGTATTTTGTACTTCTTGATGTAAAATTTGAGTTGACTAAGTGGTAATGTTAGCCTAGTCAAACTATGTAATCTGACAATTTGACATTTGGGAATGAATATAATTCATTATTTTGGACACATTGTGCTATGATAGAAAATAGCTATTTGATTTATGTCTTGAATTTTTTTTTTTTTTAGACTACATGAATTGATCGGGTATTCATCCCCCTATAAACTACAGTGCGCCTGGTAAAATTTTTTCATGTGACTGGTGGCATTGGCATGACACACCCTCTGGTACCATGGGTTTAGGGGGAGACTAGACCTCATGACCTCTTGCCTACAACAGGATGCTTTAGCCAATTGAGTTAGGCCCCTCGCCTCCTTATAGCTCATCTTGAATTTATTATTCATAATGTTATAATTGATTTATTTGGTGTTATTTTGGAAGGAAACATTACATTTTGTATCAGAGCTCAGGGTTTAGCTCTAGGCCTATGAGTCCATAGTGGTCAAAATCAGGGTTAGTCAACCCTTATTTGATTTAAAATTTAACGAACCTGAATTCAATGCAGGTATGGGAAGGTCAAAGTCTGGGAAAAAGAGGGGAAAGACAATCAAGACTTCTAAAAATCAAGTTATTGTCGAAGAGAACACAAAAATTGAATTCAAACTTGAAATTCCTGATGATGAGACCTTAGCACAATGTTAAATGTCCAAGATACTGAGAGAGGAGGTGAATCAATATCTTCTTAAATTCTCTGATCATATACCATCCAATTATTCCAATGCATATAATGATAGAGATAAATATAAGCATTAATAGATCATGAAATCACATAACACATGAACACTAGGATTTTTACATGGAAAACCCAAAATGGGAAAAATCACAGTGAGTGTTAGCTCATAATATAGTATAACCGGTTATAAGATATTACAAAATGGGTGGCTCACTACCTACAAAATTACAATGACAAAAATGGTTTACAACCATAAAATGAACTAATAAAGTACACCTAGTGAGTGCAGATTTAGTTCCAATAAAGCTTACTAAACTGTCTTGACACACTTCATCATATTCGTTCTTCTTCACACTCACATTCACAAAATAACCATTATGTTTTCAATATTCAAAAACTATTAGATATATATATATCTGATCTCTCTACAAGCATCAATTAGGTCAACCTAATTAGATGCACTTCTCATTCACCAAAAATACCAACTGTCGGCTTCAAGATTTCACAAAATCTTCTCAAAAATCAATTTGCACATCCAACATGCTATATCAAGTTGGCATGGACCTAAAATAGGTCGTACATATATCTGCATGACAAAAATTAATTCACCATTACACAATACAACCATTAGGTCAAACAAGGATAGACCTAATAGCACAATTGCAAATACCAGTGTCACACCAATACACCATACGAGCATTTGGATATGCGAGATCTTGAATGTACGTGCTCTCGACGTCTACAAACCATTTCTCAAAAACCACAAGCAGCAATAATCACCAAAAAATAAATGTGGACCAAAATACTAGAGGATGTAAGCAAAATGCCAGATTCAAATACCAGACTAGAATACCTGAACAACTTCAAACTTGATCTTGCAATTGCAACTCATATATCATTGTGACATAAATGACAGCGCAAAATAACAAAATGAGATGTTCTTCTTCATTTTTCCAACAATCCCCCCCATTGTCATTGATGGCAACATGTGCTAAAAATAATATTTACAACACTTCTCCCCCTAACACCAGCATTTCACCATTCTTCATCCCCCCTTTGACATCAAGGACAAAGGGTGTCCCAAAAAACAACTTGAAAACAAAGAAAACAAAGAAACATGTATCAACCAAAGGATGGTGAGCCTTGAAGCTCCTTCAGAATACCTTCCCAAACCAATTTTCCATTCTCCCAGCTATCCTTTTGGGCAATCAACATCATGTTCAGGGATTCCAACTCTACCAGAGTTTCTTCTACACCATTTGAAGTATTAGGAGTTAAATTTATCTCCTCAAATTTTCTTGTACATGCTAGAGCCTTTCCAACCAGAGTGTATTCCACTCTTGCAATGTCACTCAATTGATCAAATTTTCTGATAATTTCTTCCTTCTACTTTTGCAAGACAAAGAATTTTTCTTTATGCATAGTGATGGCGTTCTAGGTTGATCTGTCTCTATCTTTGGATAGGCTGTAAGTATTAGAGATGGTGGATAGCTGAGACTCAATAGAGTCCATAACAACCTTAATATTCTAAGTCACATCTGGCCACTTCAAGCAATAAGCAAGAACAACATTTGCTTCTGACTCACAAACCTTCACGACTTCCAAATTATTTTCAACAATTGAGTGTGCAAGAGCACACTTGTCATGTAAAGCCAATAATATTTTCTCTGCCAATTTCTCCTCAACCTCTTATCTTGTCTTTTCACTAAGCCCAGAGGTATACTCCTTAACGACAATCTCAAATTTTTAACAAGAGCGACATATGTATCAATGGATGCACTAGGTATAGCTTCTTGCAATGCCTCGAGAGAATCTTCTATAAGTTATATTCCTTTTAGATGTGCTTCAAAAATTTCCTTCCTTTCGGATGCTTGCAAAGCATCTCCTAACACCATTTATGCACCAGAGACATCTTCTCCACCTCTATAAACCCTTCAATCATAGGAAGTTGTAGAAGCTCCTAGGGAATTATCGGCTGAAATCTAATTTTCTTGGATAGCAGGCCTTTCAGAACATCATTACCGGAGGACAATTATTTAGGATTCTTAAGAGATTTTACAACTTGTTTTTCACTTTCTCCATTTTTCTAGGCATATTCTTTGTTTTTCTTTTCTTCCTCTTCGTTTTTCTTCTCTTCTTCCTCCTTTTCTTCTTCCATTTCCTCTTCTTCTTCTTCTTTCTCTTCTTCCTTTTTGTCTTCATCTTTGGCTTTATCATTGTTATCCTCTTCATCATTTCCATCCTTTTCATCTTTATTTTTCTCTTCCTCTGGATTGTCTTTTCCTTCTTCACTACCTTTTCTTTCTTTTGTGTTGCCTTGTTCATTATTTCCTTTTTCTCCTTCAGTGTGCTTCAAAGGAGCATCATTGTGCTTTTCAGGCTCAACCTCACCTTCATTCTGCTTTTCACCTTCTGGAGGATCATTTTCACCACTGACATCAACTTCAACATCAATATTTTCATAAATATCTTCATTACCTATATCAAGAGGAATATTTTCCTCAGCATTTTTAGTAGCAACATCTTCATTAGCTTTAACCATGCCATATTTTTCTAATGTATCCTGAATCACTCTTGTTGTTTCCTTCCTTACCTTCTTTGTTAGCTTTTTATTCCTTGTCATCAACATGTTTACTCTTTTCTTCATTCAATTTTTTTTTGCATAGATCTTTTTCAAAGATTCCAGATCATCTGGGGTCAGGGAAGACCCAATCTTATTATATGCATCATTCCTGATTTCCTCTTCGAATTCAACAAGCTCTTATCTCCTTTTCATCAAAGTTTCCCACATACTTTCAGGTATATCTTTCTTTATATCATCCCACTTAACTTCTAAGATGATAAAATATTGAATAACAGCTAAAAGGAAAATTTTCTTATCTTCTTCTCCAACATTATCATAGTATTCCATTGTAGGTTCAAGCATGTTCTCAAAATGTAGCAAGGAATTGAGAGTTTCCTCTAATTTAAAGCGGGGAACAAAAATTACCAAATTGTCTTGTTATCCTCTCTGGTCCATAGAGGCTTCATCAGACACCTTAGTCTTCTTTGATTCTGGTTTGGTGTGCACATGAACACCAAAATCTTGCACTTCCTCATCATCAGAGGATGATAAAACAAGTACTCTCTTGGAACCAACAACTTATGTAGAAGCACCTTCACTAGAGGATAAGCCTCTTCTTCTTCTCCTCACCAACTTTGCATAAGTATCTTCTTCATCTTGATCATCTGTGACACTGAGGTTCTTCTCCCTTGTTGCTTTCTCTTTCCTTCCTCTCTTTGCAGGGGCTACCAAAGGAGTTTCTTTCCTCTTCCTAGATCTAGTAATTGGTCCGGTGGAAACAAGACCTTTTCCCTTATCAGCTATGTTGGGTTCAATCTTTGTTGCAAGGGCTGTAGAGAATTTTATAGAGGTAGTCCTTCCAGATCTCCTTGGGCCAGATGACTCTGCCTCCAACCATTCTCCCCTAGCCCTTCCAAGGGAAATCTCCTCATTAGTGAATCTAGCTTCTTTAAGATTTTTCTCCACTTTCTTCCTAATTTTAGGCTTCTGCTGCTCCAGATGAATCTCCATAGACTTTATAGCATATGTCCCAATTCTAGGTTTGTTGGGATCCTTCGGATCTTCAACAACATTTCCACATAACCTTCAATGTCTTCTTTTGTTACCTCATATCCCAAAGGCTGAATCCATATGGTTTGAGGTTCTACAGCCTTAATCATGCATTCATCAGAGGAAACATGGAATATGATGTCATATTTATATTTCTCAACAATTTTCTTCGAAATCCTTTCCCTTTCATTCATGCTTCTTTTGAATATATCAAAGAATACTATTAAAGCATCATATTGAGCATCTAGATTACCCAAACTATGCATGTAATCAAAATTTTAATGTGCCACTGGTTTGGATAAGTCCCAAGATACTTCATTATTCCTTCTCAGAAGTCCCTTCATGAAATAAAACAATAGACATACAATCAATGAATCAAATTTGAAAGCATACTTTCTTTCCTTTGTTAACTTCAAGTTCTCAAGCAACTGTAATTGAAGAAGCTCACATAGATCATAATTTGCACCATTTACAACCATATCAAATCCAATATAGATTGTTGTAGCCAAAACAAAGTTCTCTTTGTTTGTGAAGTATATTTTGTGACCGATCATGATAGTTGCATACTTCACAGCTAGATTAGTGATGGATTTCATCGCTAAAGCTATCTTATCATATGTGGCTCTTGTAAGTTCCATTACAACCTCATTCTTCATGGATTTCAACATAGGTAATGTACCCCTATCCCAAAGCCCAATAACAACCCTAATCGCTTCCTTAGTTATCAGGTGCGGTCAGTCAGTCCACAAGAATTTATCATGAATTCTACTTAGGATTGATTTCACAAATTTGTCATCATAGATGAAGTTGGGAAAATTGTTCCATCTGTCTAACCTCTTCCCAACTAGGTTTGAGTACTCAGGTTTTATCAAGCAATCATCACCAATAAATTCATTTTTCCAAATGTCAATCAACTTTGTGTGGTTGAATTCCTCATACTTTACTCAAATATACATCCTTGTATCCTCGGTCGGCATAAATCCATGAGGGATTGATGAGAATGCGCCCATGGGGTCATCTTTGAAAAATTTCAAGGAATATTTCCTATAAGAGGGTCTTGCCATCTCAAACACTTTAATGACTACAAGGGTTACCATTCTTCCAATTTCGAATTCAAACAACTCAAACAACACAAAACACAACTGCATGGAAGATTCAAATACCTTTTTCTTCACGATGAATCGCAACTAGGGTTGTACAACTAGAACTCCAAATCTCCTCAACAATGCTCCAAAATCTCTTCAACTTCTTCAAATGCACGAATGATCAAAATGCCTTAAACATTTCCTTTATAAAACAACGGTCTGCCCTAATTCACATTAAATGTGAAAGATTTCAAAAAGCTGCTAAAAACTCTTCTCTTTTACTCTTAAAAACCCTAATTTGCTCTGCAAAAGATCATTCCTTCATATTTTCTTTTGGTTCCTTTTCTAAAACCTCTGATTATTTATTCTTCACATTTTATCTTCGTGCCAGCCTTTGACACACCATTTATCTAGGGGGTTCTTATAATTTTTTGATAATGCTCCCCTATGACCTTGCTAGCTCTAATTACCAAATAAATCATTTGTACCGGATGAGGGCACATACACATCAGTATTTTTAGGTTCTTCTTTCTTCCTCCAAATCTTATTCATCTCTTGCTTAATCTCATATTTTTCAACCTTCTTTGTAGATTAATTCTTTTCTACCAAATTGGTCTCCTTACTCTTCTTACTTCTGTAAACTTTTGAAACATGTCCTAGTTTGTTGTAGTTATAGCAGACAATATTTCTCTGATTAGATTGACTTCCACTGACTCGTGTTCTACACTGATTAGCTTTATGTCCATACTTGTTACAAGTATAGTAGTATCCATTGAAGGATGATTCATTCTTCCTCCATTAAACTAATTTATCATCAAGGTTCTACATTCACTTGCCCTATGTCCAATTATTTTGCATGCAAAACATTGATGAGTAAAAGGACCAGGGAACTGATTCATCCTACTCCTACATTTTGTTGCCTTGTGGCCAAATTTGTTGCATGAAAAGCAAGTGACATTAAAAGAAGGATACCTTTGTGTATTAGGTTGTCTCACTGGAGGTCTCCTAGCAAAGTTCCTTGAATTTCCTTTCTGCTTTCCTTTATTCTGAGTCTTATGATTGTCCACAACTTTAGAACTTTCACCGGTATCATTTCCCAAACCACCTTTGTCCTTACTCAGTTTTTGTCCTGCAATCAATTCATCAAGCTTGTCTGAGCTAGATTTGAAATTGTTCTCACAGAGTTTCACCTTCTCCAAATCCACTTTCAGGTTCGCAACTTCTTGTTCAAGCTCGGTGTCGTCTTCAAACTTGCTTTGTACCAACTTGTTCAAACACTCTTCAATTCTTTTCTTCTCCTCTACTTGCACTTTCAAACCGACAATATCTTCATTGGTCTTCTTCAACTGATAAGTTACTTCCTTATGCCTATCTTTGAACTTTTTCAATTACTCCTTTAATTTTCAAGATTCTCTTTTAGATGCATGTTTTCTCTTTCAACTTTATCAAGATCTTCAAAAGCAATCTGAAGCTCTCCTTTATCATTCATTTCTTCCATCTTCAGGATCTCCCTCAAGTTGTTAAGCTTTTCCAGTGGAACCAAGCTTTGATACCAATTGTTAAATGTCCAAGATACTGAGAGGGGGGTGAATCAGTATCTTCTTAAATTCTTTGATCAAATAACATCTAATTATTCCAATGCATATAATGACAAGGATAAATAAAAGCATTAACATATCATGAAATAATAGAACACATGAACACCAAGATTTTTATGTGGAAAACGCAAAATGGGAAAAACCACGATTAGTGTTACCTCACAATATAGTATAACCAATTATAAGATATTACAAAATGGGTGGCTCACTACAAGGACTCACTATCCAAATACAAATGCTCACTGCCTATAGAATTACAATGACAAAAATGGCTTATAGCCAAAAAATGAACTAATAAAGTACACCTAGTGAGTGCAAATTCAGTTCCAATGAAGCTCAGTAAACTATCTTGACACACTTCATCATATTTGCTCTTCTTCAAACTTGCATTCACAACATAACCATTACATTTTCAATCTTAAAAAATTGTCATATATATATATATATATATATATATATATATATATATATATATATATCTAATCTCTCTACAAGCATCAATTAGGTCAACCTAATTAGATGAACTTCTCATTCACCAAAAATACCAATTGTCGGCTTCAAGCTTTCACAAAATCTTCTCAAAAATAAATTCACACATCCAAAACGCTACATCAAGTCGGCATGGACCTAAAATAGGTCGCACATATATTCGCATGACAAAAATTAATTCACCATTACACAATACAATCGTTAGGTCGGCCAAGGATAGACCTAATAGCACAATTGCAAATACCAGTGTAACGCTAATACACCATACAAGCATCTGGATACGTGAGATATTGAATGTATGCGTTCCCGACGTCTACAAACCATTTCTCAAAAACCACAAGCAATAGTAATCACCAGCAAACAAATGCAAACCAAAATACTGGAGGATGTAAGCAAAATTGTTGGTGTAATTAAAAGTGTTGTACCTTGTCCTAGGTCATAATTACACCTTAGTTAAGTTTACTTAGGGACCACATAGGAGGTAGTTGGAGAATTCCCACTTTTGGTGGACTTATCATGTTATTACTTTATCACATCCACCTTTCGTGGACACATCATGTGATTACATCTCCACCTTTTGTGGTGATTATCATATTATCACTTTTCCACCTTAGGTGGAGTGATAGCTTTTAATAGTTGTCTCATGTCATAAGATTACGACACTTTTCATAATCTTATGCCCTTCTATGTTCTCACCTTGGCTATAACCAAGGGGTCTCTCTCATTGTATACAACAATCATATCATTGACATTGAATACAGTTTATTCATGTCATATTTTATTCTCTCTCTTTTTGTGCTTTCCATTTGGCCTCTAGGTCTTGGCAGCCATAGCCAATTCTAACATGGTATTAGAGAGGGTTGGGTGCCATTGGAGAGTCCTTTTCTAAAGAGAGATATAAGATTTGGGGAGGTTCCATTTTTTGGCTCTTTGTTGCAGGTTCATATCGGAGCTTGTTGGTGCAAATCTAAGCTCACCATTGCATTCAGAAGGTTCGAGAAAGTCAATTTTTCCTTTCGTTTCGTCTAAATCGGACATATGAGGCCAAATCTATGAGGGTTTGAAGTTAAAGAGTGGTTGCTAGATCCAGAAGGTAGCTGCATTATTGGAGCATTTTGGGTCAAATCCGACCCTGCCATCGCGTCCAGAAGGGCCAAAAACCCTAAGATCGACTGTCAATTCATCTATTTTGGAGCAGTTGTCCAGTGGGGGAAAAAAAATTTTACCCAGAGAGCCATACGGCCACCAGGCATCATTATGACAGACAGTACGATTTTTTCAAAAATAAATTTAAAAAATTTCGGTTGAATTTTTTTTTTTTTTAGAAAAAGTTGATTTATGCCGATTAATTCTTTTGGGAAGATTGTATTCAAAAATTATAAAAGGAAAATTTGTACTCTACAGGTCAAATATCCACAGAGTACCATCCTCGTACCGTGTCCCTGCAGGCGCCAAGAGTACAGCCACATGGCATGTTGGTCGTGGCTACCGAGGACCCCACCGACGTCGGGCTTCATTCACCGGCATCCGTTTTAAAAGTCAATCGGTGAGCATTTTTTTAGAATCCGATATCGGCATTTTATTCCGGCACGACAATCCTCCTCATCCGGCGGGCTCATCCAGTCATTCTTCGAAGATTCTTAGAGATTATGACGCTAATTGGACTAAGAATATTTTGATAAGGCCGAAGAATATTTCGTAGCCTAAAAAGAAGAATCCAGCGAGGAGTGTTTTTTTCGGTAACGAGTAGGAAACCGTCAAATTTTAGCCAGTGTGTTGTTGATGTCAGCCTGCATCAGCACAACGTCATCATATTCTAAAAAAATTTCTCCCCCCTCACGGTTTGCGTTTTGATTTTGGAAGGTGAACTTTGAAGCTCCATATCTCGGTCATTTTGGCTCCTTTTTTCAAGCAATTTTTTTTTATTTGGGCTAATTTTTCACGCTCTTCGCAGTGGTGCAATAAATTTTTAGTTTTCATGTCTGGTGTTTCCATAAATTGCATATTTTCATAGGTGTTGTTGCTTCATCCTCATTTTGGGAACTTCGGGAGCTCATATCTTGCTCCTACGGTAACATTTTTGGGTGCAATTTTTTTTTAAAGTGCATGATTTTTTGTGTAATTTTCAGTGGTATGATCACATTGATCTCATTTTGTACCAAAAATTGTACTTGATTTTGTGGCCTATTTTGGCATTTGCATGTACCAAGATCAAGACCACTTTGCTATTTTTGGAAAGTGGCAATTGTAAACGCACTAAATATAAAGTGCCAAATCATATATTGCTTGGGGGGGTTTCTTGATTGAGTGAATTTGGGGGGGATTCTTCTTGTGGTTGTGATTGCATTCCTCTTTATTTGTGTTCTTATTTCATCATGGAGCCATCTACAATTCCACTTCTAACACCTTACAACTATCCTAAATGGAAATCATAAATGAAAAAATTGCTAAGAGTAAAAAGATTGTATAGGATAGTTCATGGGCTTGATGGTGAACTAAAAGATGATGAAGCTAAAAAGAATAAGTGGTTGAATAGTTGTGAAGAAGCCATTGGCTATTTGTGCTTGTATGTCTCTCCTGAGTTGTTGTTTCACATTGAGAATTTAGATACACCTATGGCTATGTGGACTACATTGTCAGACTTATTTGGAAAAACAGATGAAATTCAAGGACATTTGTTGGAGAATGAATTAATCAGTCTCAATCCATGTAATTTTGACAACTTATAGGACTTCATCACCAAATTCAAGTCACTAAGAACACAATTGAAGGATTGTAAAATTGAGAAATCATATACAAAATTGATCTTAAGTGTTCTTTCAAAGCTAGGACCTGAATATTTAGTGTTTGTGTCTACTTTCTATACTACAAAGAATGCCTTTGGGAGTGAGTTTAAGATGCCTTCCTTTGAACATTTTGCTATGCAACTCACTAGGGAGCAAGATAAGCTTATTCAAATGGGTACTTTGAAGTCTTCAAAATCACATGCCTTGGTTGAAAAGGATGAGAAGTCTTCAAGTGGCAAAGAAAAGAAAAAGAACAAGCCTAAGAAGAACACACAATCCACATCAAATTCCACAGAAGAACATAAAGATTCATCTTCAAAAGAGAAATCATCTAAGAAGGAGAGGCCTTTTTGTGCATATTGCAAGAAGGAAGGACATGAAGAACATTATTGTTATAAGAAGGATATTGATGAGTTGAAACATCTTCTCAAAAAGAATCACATTGATTTTCCTTCTAGAATGTCTGAATCACCTTCTTCTCCTTCTACTTCAAAACAGTCTAAAAAGGACAAAGGTCAAGCATCTACATCAGGATATAAAGGACAAGCTCTTTGTGCTCTTTCAGGGTCAGGATCAGGGAGATGGCTTCTAGATTTAGGAGCATCTCGTCATATGGTATCTTCATAGACTATATTCTCTTTATTTCAGCCTTGTGCAATGTCTCCTATCTTGATGGGAAACAATACATACATGAGTGTAAGAGGGAAGGGATCTATTAGCATTGGGGACAACACTTTTCAGGATGTCTTGTGTGTTCCTCATTTGATGAACAATCTTCTTTCCATTTATCAAATTACACATGGTGGAGATGGGAGAACTGTGGAGTTCACATTTGATTCTGTCATCATTCGAGACTTGAAGACTAGAGAGATCATTGCTACTGGGGTGGTTGATCATTCATCTCGGTTGTATACCTTTGCACAGTTTGCTTCTGATGGTGACAATGTTCCTTTGGCTATTGATCATATGAACCATGATTTAGAGGAGACATTTGGCTTCTTGAGCTTGGTAATTCTCACATCAGATCTAGTTCTTGAGCCATGCATTTCATCTCCTCCATCTACTGTTGTACCTGATGATGCTTGTGTTGCTACAGTTTTGGCTCCTAGTGATTCAGTGCAACAGGATCCTCATTGTCTTCCAGATATGGCTACTTTGGATGACTTCTTGACAGGTATTTCAGACTTGTTTGTGGAGTCTCATCTTGCAGATTTGGGGGACATCATTGACAACATTCATCTTCTCTTTGATGAAGATGCACTTTCTTCAGTTGTTGTGAGGGAACACCTTGACCCTCTTGTTCATTCTCTACATGATCATTCTTCGCAGATTGACATGAGTGTGGATATTTTTGGACAACATTTGGAGGAGGCTTATTTGTCTTTAGAGGTGATATCCTTGTCTTTGTATTGTGCTCTACTTTCATCTCTACTAGATGTTGTATTTTCCTCTTCATCAGTGTGGCCTAGAACGGCTGTTTGGAGTGTGTCAGCTTTCGGCATCAACATGGAGACACTTGAGCATGCTTCAAGGACATCATCCATCATCCATCTTCTTGACATCCTGCATACATCCATGGTTTTGTTTCTTCCTAAGGGGAAGAACATTGTTCGGCGAGATTGGATCATTTTCAGCATTCAATGTCGAGCTTCTACCATCATTGTAGGAGACTCAACATTGAGGGGGGGCAGTCTTGTCTCTCTTCTACTTCTCTCTTATGGGGGGGTTTTTTTCCTCACATGGGGTTTTTACCTTCTCATGCATCATTGAGAGCATTTCATTTTTTGTATTTCATCTCTCTTTTGGGGAGGAGTTTTATCCCACTGGGTTTTCTCCTTTTCTCTGTTTGTGAGAGATTACATTGCATTGTGTGTGTACATGGGTACCTAACATGGCCTAGTAGCCGGGACCCATCATTGCATCTTTGTGTCATTTGCATAATAATTTTCCACTCCCTAAGTTGCACTTAAGGGGGGGTGTTGGTGTAATTAAAAGTGTTGTACCTTGTCCTAGGTCATAATTACACCTTAGTTAAGTTTACTTAGGGACCACATAGGAGGTAGTTGGATAATTTCCACTTTTGGTGGACTTATCATGTTATTACTTTATCACATCCACCTTTCATGGACATATCATGTGATTACATCTCCACCTTTGTGGTGATTATCATATTATCACTTTTCCACCTTAGGTGGAGTGATAGCTTTTCATAGTTATCTCATGTCATAAGATTACGACACTTGTCATATAATCTTATGCACTTCTATGTTCTCACCTTGGCTATATAACCAAGGGGTCTCTCTCATTGTATATAACAATCATATCATTGACATTGAATATAATTTATTCTTGTCATATTCTATTCTCTCTCTTTTGTGTTTTCCATTTGGCCTCTAGGTCTTGGCAGCCATAACCAATTCTAACAAAAATACCAGTTCATATACTGGACCTGAATACAAGAACAACTTCAGACTTGATCTTACAATTGCAACTCATATATCATGGTGATATCAATGACAACACAAAATAACAAAATGAGATGTTCTTCATTTTTCCAACACACAAGCCCTTACTCGGCTAAAGTTAGAATGGGGCAAAAAGATTGAAGAGTCTAACACACCGTCAAAACTAAGAAACCTTCTACAATACAAGACTAGCCTTTAGGGTGTGGACCCAATGCGCTCATTCTGAAAAAAGAAGAGGAGTGCCTATGCGCACATCCTTTCTCTTCCAAGAAGGTTATTGTAGACTCGAATGATGACCCAAAAGAGTCCTCTTTTTTGAAAGTGAAGAAACAACCTAATAAGGGGAAAATTTTGTAAATAAGGATCTACCATAATCCATTATTATAATAAATAAAGGAAGTCTTTCTTTGTGTTCAAAGTTGTGAACTTGAGTGACTTATATTTGCTATGAATGAACATGGATATCCTTTAAAGATTGCATTTTATAATACTTAGTTTTATGTGTATGAGATGATCAAACATATAAATTTGTGTCGATTACGCTAAATGTGGGCTGTGATGTAGGTCAATAGTGAATCATCATGGTTAACACCAGGAATGGAGGTTCAAGTGGTGGATAAAATGAAGGTCAAAATGAGAGGTTGGACTGAATCCTATACCTCCTAAACTGCCAAGAGAATAGGATGGACCACTTAGAACAAGAGGTCCGAGATGTGCATGATGGTCCAAATATGAGGAATGAACAACCACAAGGAAATAGGGATCAAGGTGGCAATAATCGAGCAAGAATCGAAGGAGAGGTTGACAAGGATCTAAAAAGGGTAGCTTTGCTAAAATTTGACAAGACCATCAAAGACAGAGCAAAAACATGGATAATTGAAATGGAGAAGTATTTTCGGCTCCGAAATCTATCAGTTGAAACCAAGGTTGTATGGGTTGCTTACCAACTCTCTAGAGAGGCGACCACATGGTGGGACAATGAAATGGTAGAATGAAAAGTACTTCCAAGAAAGACCACATGGGAACAATTTCTTGAGTATTTTTGTCCAAAAGGTGGCTTCCTCATCACTTTTTTGACAAGAAGATGATGAAGTTCCAAAACCTAACCCAAGGGAGCATGTATGTGACTCAGTACTAGGAAAAGCTCACCCATTTGCTAAAATATGTGCCTTAGTACCAAACCGATGAACACTTTCGAATTCAAAAGTTTATATTAAGGTAAGGCCTCATATTGGAGTAGAGGTGGATATACATAATCGATTTACTATGGAGAAGGTTTTTGAAAAGGCCACCAAGCAAGAGCAAAAGTTGCAACAGATGTCTAATTTTCGTAAGAGTTCAAATTCTAAGTCTTAATTCGAAAATAAGAAGTTTCAGAAACGAGATGAACCTTGCCAAATAAAAAATCTAAAAAGGGGAAGTGACTTTTAGGATTGTTGTCCCTAAGATTAAAATTTTTCTTCAATAAGGCATTTTGGTAAAAATGGTGAAAATCTTGTAAAATTGTTGTCAAAAGTCAAAAAAGGTCTAAATGTCTAAAAATAGCAATTGTCTATTTTTAAAATTTTCTAAACAACAAACGCATCATGGGGTTTTTCTAGGTTTATTGTCAAGAGGATGCTCCTAAAATTTTGAAAATTTTAAAATTAGGGTTTTAGGCCCCTATTTTTAGAAAAAACCTAAAAATAGGATCTTTCCAGAAATGGCTCAAAATTATTTTGATTGGTTAATCTTTCGTCACGATCACATTGGTCTAGCTAGAATCATCAAAAAGTTAGTTTTTCTTTGGTGGGTCTATTTAGCCTTCTCAAGAGAAAAGTTAGGACCTTTGAGGTCATCAATAGAGGATGGAAAGATACCAGGTGTCAAAATGTAATTCTCAAACATTTCACAAAATGATCTACGGTGAAAGATGCTTGAAAAACGGTGAACGACAAAGGGGGACTTGAAAATTGCAAAAAATAAATTAAGTCTAGAATGTTGGATGCTTCTTAGATCATGCACGTGTAATGGTGAACATAACACAATCAACACATTAGCAGTGGTGATTGACACATTCGACAAACACGTGAAAGACTAGTGTTGGCATTGCACCCAGACACCGAGTGCGATTGGCAGATAGCGAGCACGCATGTGTGATGATGATCGCGATCAACGCAATCAACAACATGGTGAATGCAAAGTTTTAGAAAGATGAAAACCATTGAAAATGGCTAAGTTTGGAGCATAAAAGTGCACCTGCTAGCCAAGGGCACCCAAGGTTTCAGGCAATCAAAAGTGCTTCAAAGATTTGCAGTTGCAAACAATTTCTTTCCAGATTTGAGCAGGCTTTCCAATGAATTCATTAGTCGGACCAAAGGAGTCATCAAACACTGCAAAAAGAAGACCGATGTGAAGACATGCCACGAGAAACAAAAGGTCACAAGGAAAAGTTGAGCAAAAGTTCCCCTGCAAGCTAGGGGCACCCATAAATTTAAGCGTTCAAATGCAATTGTTAGGATTTGTAGTTTTGGGGATCCTCTCTAGAATTCTGCTAGCTTTCCAATGAATCTAGCATCTAGTTCACGAGATCGATCAAATGCTTGCAAATGAAGATCAAACCGAAAGTGTTGAAAGTCAAGAAACATAAAATTGGATAAGTACAAAGCAAAAAAGCACCCCTACAAGCCAGGGATGCCCAAAATTTTGAGGCATCAGATTCAATTTTGCAGGTTTCATGACCTCCAGCAAGCCCTCCTTAGATTTTGTTAGGCTTCATGATGATTTCATCAACAAGTTCATCAGAGCAGTCAAATACCCAACAACGAAGATCAAATAGGGGTGTTTCGACAAGCAGACGAAGTGAAAATTATATCTTCTACACAAAAAAGCACCCCTATAGGCTAGGAGCACCCAAAAATTTGAGCCCTCTAAAATAGTTTTTAGAGTTTGCAAAACTAGTCATCCTTTCTGGAATTCTTCAAGCTTTCCGATGAATATCTTAGCTTGGACAGAAGATTCATCAGTCACTAGCAATTTCAGATTGAGTGGAGAAACGAAGCACGAAAGGAAAATTGAAAAAAGTTGAAAATCCTTAAAAATGGTTAAGTCTGGTGAAGAAAAGCACCCCTGCAAGCCAGGGGTGCCCAAGCTTTCAAGGGGGGAAATGCAGTTTTTAAGATTCGTAGCCTCTGAGAGATCTTTCTTAGATTTGATCTAGCTCTGCAACAAATCCATCAGCCAGTTGACAGGATCTGTCAAACATCCAAAATCGAAGATCAACTAGAGCCATGTTATCAAGCAAAATTTGAAGATCTTGAAAAATATTCTAGCATTGTTGAGGTTGGACACCTTATCTCAAGGTGGCACCCAAGTCAACTTGAGTTAATAGATATTTTCACGTGATGACTCCTAAAATTAGGGCTTTCGCACGTTAATTGCTTCTTTCACCTCCAAACTTTATCTAAGAAGTTGTGAGCATCCATAATTCATTATTTTGCAGGTTGACTTCAAGAGGTGAACACAAAATTTTCTTCTCAATAGCATTTGAAGGATCAAACGAAGGTTGTTTTTAGATTTATTCATAGATTCGAGTTCATGTTGCGCATAAGAATAACTTTCCAAGCTCTATTTTTCCAGGGCATCAATTTTCAAAAACATAAGTTCATAATTTTCAACTTCTATTGATCTGGGTTATCTTCATTTTCAATCTTCTCTAAGATTGGAAATTTTTTCAACAACTTCTTCAGCTTCCATGCCTGGGGTTTCTTGCATGTTCAAGAAAAATTAGTTTGTTGAGAAATTTGACATTTTGGGTTTATTCAACACAAAAATGGCCACAAAATCCACGCCCCAAATTTTTCCAAAAAAATAGCTTATTCGGCTTCCATTTTTAGAGTTTCCAAAAAAATCTTCTTTTTTCAAAAAACAATCAATCTAGGTCTCTTCAACACACAAGCACCTACAAAACCCATGTCTTAGTATTTTCTAGAAAAAATTGCCTCATTGCTTCTACCTCTAAGTCAACTTGAGTTAATAGATATTTTCACGTGATGGCACCCAAGTCAACTTGAGTTAATAAATATTTTCACATGATGACTCTTAAAATTAGGGCTTTCGCATGTTAACTACTTCTTTCACCTCTGAACTTTATCTATGAAGCATTTGGGCGTCCATAATTCATTATTTTGAAGGTTGAGTTCAAGAGGCAAACACAAAATTTTGTTCTCAACAACATTTGAAGGATCAAACGAAGGTTGTTTTCAAATTTCTTCATAGATTCGAGTTCATGTTGCACATAAGAATAACTTTCCAAGCTCTATTTTTCCAGGGCATCAGTTTTCAAAAACATAAGTTCATAATTTTCAACTTTTATTGATCTAGGTTATCTTCATTTTCAATATTCTCTAAGATTGGAAAAAATTTCAACAACTTCTTCAACTTCCACGCCTAGGGTTTCTTGCATGTTCAAGAAAAATTAGTTTGCTGAGAAATCTGACATTTTGGGTTTATTTGACATAAAAATGGCCACAAAATCCACGCCCCAAAATTTTCCAAAAAAATAGCTTCTTCGACTTCCATTTTTAGGGTTTCCAAAAAAATCATCTTTTTCGAAAAAACAATCAATTTGGGTCTTTTCAACACACACGCTCCTGCAAAACCCATGTCTCATAATTTTCTAGAAAAAATTGCCTCATTGCTTCTACCTCTAAGGGGTTCTTGTATCATATTGGAATGTCATCCAATATACGATAAACCAAATTGCATTGAACAAAGTGGTCAAATATTGACTAGCAAAGCTTGAAGGCACTAAGGCTCAACAATTTTGTTATAGTAATAATAGTTAAGAAATAATGAGCAAGGTTGTTCATATTTATACAAAAACACAGGAGTAGGGAACCCTCAAATCTCGTTGTGTTAACAATTAGTCTTGCCAATCTATAAGATTTATTCCTATGTCTAAACAAAGATAACTAACAGTTAACTAGAATGACTAACATCAGTTAATTGAGCTAAAACTAAAAAAAACTCCAACTGTACAATAGGTGTCTCCAAAGATAGACATGTAGGAAAATAGGACAGTTAGTTAAACTCAGAAAAGGCCTCGATTTAACTGCTGCCATCACTTGAGTTCTATTCCTGGAAATATTTGCATGCTTCAATTGGCAGTTCACTGCTTGGTAACTTTGGCGGCTCTATAATTGGAGTGATGACCTCTATTTCTTCTAAAAAAATTATGCTTCTAAAACTTTTCTTTATTTTTATCAATGGAAGAGTATTGCATGATGAAACTATGAAGTTTGACTGTGAACACGGATATGTTCAGACAAGTTCTGCACAAAAGCTAAAAATAGCTTTATTGAGAGGCAAAAAAGGCAAATTTTTGGATAACAATCTAAGATATGGATTTTGGATAAAAATATTTGAGGGAATTTTGAGATCAAGTTTATCGTTCAATGTTTTGCTTTTATAATATTTGTTTCAGATTTCATCTGAAAGTACAATGAGTCTTCAGGTGTGTCCTGGGATTAAGTTTGTTTAAGCTCTGTGTTTACCAAAATCATTCATCATTTACTTCTAAATCCTCTTGCTCTAAATTTACTCGAAGAGATAGAAGCGTTATAAGTTTAGGCCTAGTTGTAGTTGAAGTTATGAAACCAGAGAAAACCTCAGCTACAATGTAAAGAGTTTTACAACCTTGTGCTCTGAGTTGAGCTAAAAGATAGGAATTTAGTTTACTTTTTTCTTTTTACACATAATCAATAAAAGAGGGAGCTTCCCCTCCTAATTTGAAGAGCAGTCTAACTATGCATAGTTGCCCATTTCCAATACTCACACCAGAGGTGCGAATTGAAATGCCAACAAGGATAAAGGAGAAGGCAACAGTGCCAAGAAGAACAAAAAGGATAACAAAAACAAAATCAATTTTGATAATAAACAAAAGAACTCCAAAGAAGATAGATCGAGAGGTCAAAAAGGGCTACGTTATGGGTGCTACACCTATCGAGGTGATAATTATCCTTCGAGTTTCCCACAACATTCAAAGGAAATAAAGGAAGGGAACCAACAACAAGCTTCACAACATTAGATCCATGCAACAATGGACAGTAGACAAGCTGAGTTCCGCAACTCACAATACAACTGTCGTGTAAGCTCTATGGCAAGCTTGTTTCTATTTTGATTGATATTGGAGCCATTGAATGTTTTGTTCATTCAAGAATAATTTCTAAATTACCCATTAGATCTGAACATATGGCCAATTCTTGGATGGTTCATCATGGGAATCGAGTATAGTGGAGGGTGGATTCTTATCTCTTTTGCAGTGAGTTAGAAATTCCTAGTTTCCAGACCTGAGTCAATCTTTATGTGGCACCCCTAGGTTCTTATGATGTGATCTTAGGGATTAATTGGCTAACCTGTGAGGACAAAATTGTTAGTTGTTTGGAAAACTATGGGAATTTGATTGAGATTCATGGTTTGCAAAGACCACTAAAACATAGGAAAATCTCAACCATGCAACTCAAGAAGGCTCAAAGGAAGGGGTGTACCATCTATGTTGTACATGTCAGTGAACCTGATAATATGAAACCTTATTTGGATGATTACCCTATTCTTAAGGAGTTTCAAGATGTGTTTCCTGAAGAAATCATTGAGCTACCTCCCAAGCAAGAATTTGAATTCTCTATAGACCCAGTACCTAGAGTTGAGCCTCAATCTAAGGCCCCATACAGGATGACTACCACCGAGCTATTTGAATTAAAGCCTAGTTGCAGAAACTGTTGAGCAAAGGGATCATTAGACCTAGTGTGTCTCCTTGGGGTGCACCAATTATCTTTGTAAAGAAGGATAGGACCTTGTGTTTGTGCATCTACTATAGGATGTTGAACAAGGCTACCATTAAGAACCAATATCCTCTCTCGAGAATTGATGAACTATTTAATCAAATAAACAAAGTGACAATGTTCTCTAAAATAGATCTCAAGTCTGGTTATCACTAATTAAGAATAAAAGAAGAGGCCATCCCTAATACTGCCTTTTGAACTCGGTATGGACATTACAAGTTCATTGTAGTACCTTTTGGTTTGAATAGTACACCAATAGATTTTATGAATCTCATGAACAATGTATTCAAAGATTGTTTGGATGATTTTGTTTTGATCTTCATTGATGAAATCCTAATTTATTCTAAATCCATTGAGGATCACGACAAGAATTCAAGGATATTCTTACAATTTCTGAGAGAGAAGAATATTTTTGGTAAGCTATCTAAGTGCTCATTCTATCAGGATAGGGTACACTACCTAGGTCATATCATATCAACAAAGGGAGTCTCCATAGATCCTGAAAAGATTAATACAATTGTGGAATGGCCAGCACCTCAAAGTGTGATAGAGGTTCGAAGCTTCATGGGTCTTGCGGGATACTATAGGAAGTACATACTATTGAAATGAGAGAGGAAAATATGGGATTGCTCTCAAATCAAAATTTAGTCATTCACATTACACTATAAACTATTACATAGTATTGCCTTTATATGACCATTATTCCCATATAAAACAAGTTATGGGAATATAACTACCAAAACCAAATTATTTATTAAATTAAAATAGCATGTTAATTTATTTATTTAACTATTAACTATTTTATGTCATGGATTAAATTCTAACACCCCCCCTTAGTACTAACATGGAGGAAAACTATAAATTAGTACACATATTCTTTGTCACTTTGATGTGGAATTTCTTCATCACTTGAAGTATGGTCCTTCCCTTCAATTATCAAAGCGTTATCTTGCAACTTTCCATCAAGAAGATCCTATGCTCTTTGTTTGTAATTCAATACTACATGCCCTATCTTTTTACAATAGAAACATGTGCCACTTGCATGTTTGAACTTTGTCATATGTTTGGATTTTTTGTAAGATGTACTAGCTTTGTTTTGTGCAGCCAATGCAACTTCTTCTTTTGAAACATGTTTGTTTCTTTCATCAATCGATGTGGATATAATACTTTCTAGACTTGGATTTATTTTTCTTAACGTGAATACCTTGTGAGACATACTATTTAGAATACTATTTAAAAGAATGACTTTTGCATCATTTTCCTTTATTTCTTCATTTATACCAGTCAACTGATTTATCAAGGCATGAAATTTACTGATGTGAGACACTATATCTTCACCTTCTTCCATTTTCAAACCATACAACTAATTTTTTTTTACAGTTATTTCTGCACTATCAACTTTTGATCCAAACAAAGTGTTCAATGTTTCCAAGATGTCCTTAGAAGATTTTTTAAAATCTACATGATGCAAATAAGGTTTAGATAAATCAAGACCAATTATAGCCAATGCTTTCTTATCTTTTACCTTCCATTTTTTAAGTTCATCTGCATCTATTGCCTTTGGCACTATACTGTCAACAATTTCCTAGAGATCTCTTTCAACTAATAATAATTGTATCTGTATTTGCCAACTATGAAAATCATTTCCATCAATTTTTTTTCATAAAGGCTTAATTTATCCATTTTGCACGTTAAATAAAATGTGTTCTTAAAAACAATACTTATATCTCCAATATTCCCCACACCCTTATATTTCATAAATAAAAATTCATGAAGAAACCCTAAATAGCATGCCTTGAAAAAAAAATCAAACAGTTGATTTAGTTTTTAAATAAAAATTTCAAAAATCTAGTAGAACCGTTGGCAATGCCTCAACAACGCAAATGCCTTAATTTGTCCAAACCTCTCAACACCTCATTCAAACACATAGTTTGTTGGGTGCAACTAGCAGGTTGTTTCTCTAGAAATTGCTCAAAAATTACCTTAAAATCTTTTTTGAAACACCTCAACAAATCTTAAATGCCTCATCAATCTTTCAAACTGCCTCTAGAAATTTATAATGCCTCTTCAAATTGTTGCACACAATAAAACTGATTTAAAACATTCAATTGCCTGATATTGTTGTTTCAAACAACTAGTATTGTTGGTTTATAACACCCTTCATTTATGGTGATTCTTGTACCCAAAAAGAGCATGAAAAAAACATCCAATTTCAACACCTAGATTGATCACACTTCTATGGCAGATGATTGGGGTATTGACATATAATTTTTATTTTAAATTTTTTGGGATGATAACAATGGATAGAATGAAGTGTTTAAAGTTTAAATATGGAAAGAATGAACACAATAGAGAGAAAGAGAAGGAATGCAGATGAATGATGGAGTCAAAATGATTTTGCACATGGTCTACATTGCTCACCTATTGACGAAATCAAGAATGGTGGACAAACATCAATGGTTGTTACACGTGGTCTACATTGCTTGGTCCTTGAATGAACCGCTTTGGATGAAGAAAAACAAATGGAAGGCAAACAAAGAGGTCAAGAAAACCTGCTCCGATACCATATTTAAATGAGAGAGGAAAAACAAGATTGCTCTCAAATAAAATTTAGTCATTCACATTACACTATAAACTATTACATAGTATTGCCTTTATAAGACCATTATTTCTGTATAAAACAAGTTACAAAAATATAACTACCAAAACCAAATTATTTATTAAATTAAAAATAGCATGTTAATTTATTTATTTAACTATTAACTATTTTATGTCGTGGACTAAATTCTAACATGTACAAGGATTCTCTGATATTGCAGCCCCAATCACATCACTTCAAAGGAAAGGGAAGAAGTTTGAACAGACAAAAAAGTGTAAGAAAGCTTTTCAACTCCTAAAGGAGAAACTTACTACAAATCCAGTGTTGACTATATATGATCCCAATGGTTAATTCACAGTGATCACAGATGCTTCAGGAGATGGTGTAGGAGCATTATTAATGCAAGATGGGCAAGTGGTGGCATATGAATCAAGGAAGTTGAAGCAACATGAAATGAATTACACCACATGATTTGTAACTAGATGCAATAGTGCACGCCTTGCATATGTGGAGATATTACCTTTTGGGGAAACCATTTGAGCTTAAACAAATCATTTGGGACTGAAATACATCTTCATCCTATCAAATCTCAATGTATGTCAAAGAAGGTGGTTGGAATTCCTTACTGATTATGATTTTGGAATTTATTACATGAAGGGAAAAGAGACTAGAGTAGTAGATGCTCTTAGTAGAAGAAGACATTTGGCAACTATAACCATGATAAGATCCAACATAAGGTAGCAGATGATGCAACACTTTCAAGGAGACGAGCACTGTGAAAGAGTAAAGCAAGCTCTAGAAGAAAATCCATCAGGCCATCAATTATATGGCTATGAAATTGAATTAGATGGTATCTTACAATATCAAAGGAGGATATATATTCTAGATTTTGGAGATCTCAAAAATTTGGTCTTAGAGGAAATCCATAATGCACCTTATTCAAGACACCCTAGAGTTGTCAAGATGATCGCAAAGTTGAAATCATTATATTTCTGGTCAAAACTTAAGAAGGATGTAGTTGAATATGTAGCCAGATGCTTGGAATTTCAATGAGTTAAGGCTAAACATGTGCATCCAATAGGGATCCTCTATCCTCATGATATACCTAAGTACAAGTGGCAGGTGATCAACATGGACTTTATATAGTGGTTACCTTCGAGTAAAAACATGCATGATGTCATCTTGGTAGTAGTTGACAAATTGACCAAGGTGGCACATTTCATTCTAGGGAACCTTAAGGATGGATTGTTGACCTTGGCCAAGAAATTTGTCCAAGAGATCTTCCATTTGCATAGAGTTCCTGAGATTATCATATTCGACAAGGATACTCAGATGACGTCCAAATTTTGGATAATTGTGAATGCAACTTTGGGAACTAAGTTGGATTTTAATTTTTCATATCATCCTCAGACCGATGGTCAAATAGAGAGAGTAAATCAGGTAGTAGAGGATCTCCTACGAATGTATTGTATGAACCAACAATATAAATGGGAAGAGTACCTACCATTTGTAGAATTTGTGTATAATAACTCTTTTCATTCATCTTTAGGTATGGCATCTTTTGAGACTCTTTACGAGTGAAATTTTCATACACCCATTAGTTGGGATAGGTTGGAAGATAGGATTATAGTGGGTCCTAAACTTCTTAAGAAGATGGAAGAGAAAATGAGACTCATCAAGGGTAGACTGAAAGAAGCAACAGATAGACAGAAAAGCTATGCCAACAGGAATAGAACCTTTTGGCAGTTTGTAGAGGGGGATAAAGTCTTTTTGAGAGTCGAGCCACACAAGAGATCTATTACTTTTGGAAAATCTTCCAAGTTGGCTCTGAGATATGTGGGTCCATTTGATGTGTTGGAAGTGATTAACTCGGTTGCATACCGACTTTCTCTACCACTTGCTCTAGCTCGACTCCATAATGTATTTCATGTTTCTTTACTTAAGCCATACCATCTAGATGCAACTCGCATACTTGATTGGCATTCCTTATAGGTGCAGGATGTAAGAGTGGTGCTGGTGGAACCCATTAGAATTTTGGATAGATGCAACATCAAGTTGTGAAATAGAGACATTGTTCAATATAAGGTCCAATGAGACCAATATTCTAAGGAAAGTGTCACATGGGAGGATGCAGAGGAGATAGAACACTCCTTTCCTCACTTGATTCCTAGATAGACTCTTAATGTTTCATTGAGATATTATTGTTCTACTATTTTGGATATGCATGATGATATTTTGGCTTGAAAACAATGTGATCGAATGTTGAAATTGTAACATGCCAATTGTCCAACAAGGATAAATTCTCCAAGTTCTACCTTTCAAGTGAATAAACTAGGTTCATTTCCAAAGCTCTAAAAAAAATTCTTTCAAAAAGAGATTTAATATGCAATAACAACACAATAATATTTCTAAACATTGTTTCCATTTATAACAATGATATTTACATGTTTATGAGATAGATTACAAGTGTAACATACATAGCTTCTCAAATCTTCCTTCGGTGATATCAACATTAGTGGTGCATTGATCTGGGAAGATTCCCTCAAACCTTGCCTACCAATTATGGAGGAGAAGCATCACTCAAGCACTTTTCCACCACCCACAGACTCTTATACGGTCCCCTGCACATCTGCCATATGTGGTAAATGGCGCTACCCTTAGACGAAGAAGTTGGTTTGATAACCTCATAACTTTAGCCCATATAAACTCAATATTGTTCCCTACATGACTAGAACTTGAATACATCCTATCTTGTATATCATATACATCCTATATTATATTTCAATCATGGAATAGCATGCTTAAAAGGAACACAGTGAAATTGACAGTGTAACCAATGGCACATTACACTACTTTGGCCAAAGTTTCATATAAAAAGTTGTCCTAGATCACATACACTTCCCTAGTTTGATTCGTCTCAAGATCATATGTACACTATGCATAGGTAATCCCTTCGTGAGGTAATATTTAACCACAAGAACAACCTATTCCCTTTATGTTTATAACATACCTCTAGATACATTCCTATACACCAACAAACCCTACCATAAGGTTATCTACTTCCAAGAGTAACCCATTTTCTACCTCTAGTTTGGATTCACAAACTAATTGCAACAAATAACTTCAAAGCTAATAATGCTTATTTGATTCATAGTATTAAATACTAGAGCAATCACTCCTTACTATGGAGTATGTACAAACAACATTTTTCAATCACAATGACAATGAGTAAATAGACTCTTTACTTCAAGAATGTAACGACAATCTTTCTCTACACTAGCAATTCAATGATTCTCATGCCAAAGAACAATAACATACAGTCTTTCTAAACATCAAATACAAAGAATAGACTACATGCCTATATACGCTTTATTCACAATTGACAAACTAGTTTACTACTTGTTACTTCCAAAATCAGCTTCCCAAGCTTCTCTAAATACTCCAACTCTCTTTTCAAGATAACTCACAATAAACTCCTACTCTTCTCTCACAATTACTCTTAGCTCACAAAATGATCAACTCGGATAGCAAAAAACAAATAAGAAAGAATGAATGGCATCCAAATGGGTGAAGTAGTTCACCTATTTATGCAAAAATAAAAGACAAGAATGCCTATAGTTTAGTTAAACATGTAGACACCTCTCAACAACAAAATTTTGATTCAACATATTCAAAAAGAAGGTGGCAAAGCCTATTTGAAAATAGTTCAACCTCATATTGTGCCAGTAATGGTTTGACTGATTCATATAAGCACATGATTTTAAACTGCAAATCAACTTGCAACTTC